>PPJX02000193.1:0-20965 GCA_003705915.2 Lipomyces lipofer | reverse complement strand
TTTTTGACTCGAATATATTATTCTAAAACCAATAACTAAGTCTTTCAACTGTGAAGTTGGGTTGCGCTCTAACAGGATCTTAATTGTTCCTTGCTGAAGAGCTCTCCCCCAGATGGCACTGAGCTCCGAGAATCAATTACAGTCTTGCGATCGGTCTTGAACAGCCACAAGAGACTTACATCACCAGTCAAGCGAGATATCACTCGCTTGACCAAGGTTGTTGAAATGCAAAGTAGGAACTATCGATTGCGCGCAAGCAAAAAGAAGATGCTGCAGAGATTCTTCAGGCCCGGAAGGCTCGCAAGAGGGGTAAAAGAGTGCAATTGGAAGGGAAATTCGTGTTCAGTACCGAGGAGGTTTTAAAAATTTCAGAGAACGCTACGAAGAAAGAGGTCACAAAACGGCCCCGTGGGCGCCCACGCAAGCGCAAAATTGAGGAAATTGAGGAACCATTTGTAAGGGACGACACTGAGGAATCATTTCTATCTTTTGAATTCTGCTCTACTGCATTAGTCGTTTTAGTAAAATGTGTTAAAGTTGGAAGACTGGTGGGAGCTGGCTCAAAGCCCCATAGCCTACGTTATTATTTTTCGTTTTTGTTATTTTTGATATCAGTCGCGCATTCCTTTTTCGTCCGTTAGACCCAGAGCCGCGTATTGACTATTCCCAGCGCCAGTACGTGTGAAGCGCTGCCGTTCACACACTTACCCAAACTACTCGTTGCAGTCGAGACGTCGACTATTCAAGTCTGCCTCCAGGCGACATTTTCTTGGTGTTTTTATGTTTCCTTATTCTCACTTGACCGGCTCAATTTCACCTTTCAGGAAATGATAACATTCTCCGAATGGAAAGGAAAGCAATCTATAGGTATTATCGTGGAATCGGATCAGGAATCAGTGATTTCATAGCCGGCGCATTCATGGCCCGCACAGCCGATGTTAAAAGACTTCTCGAACAAGCAATCCGCGCTCAAGACTTTGACGATGGTGCGGCGCTCATGAGTGGATTCACCTCTTTTTCCAGTTAGCGTGCGCCATCGCCACGGTCGACGGTCTTATCATGCTCGGCTCGGCTTCATTATCGGCCGACCTCGTGGTCGCCTTTCCCGAATTGTCCTCTCAAATCTCTCTCTAGTCGCGTTGTTTAACAACCTTCGTCCGGTTCTTAATTTAGACGAGCGCTGAGAGTTTGCATCCGACTGTGTGAAAGCCACCCTAACCCATAGTCCCGCATTAAACGCTACCGGATTTAGCAACTTTGGCGTGTTCCGCGTGGTGCGGGGCGGATCTGACCGTCGAAGCGGGACGTGAGTTCGACAAGTGACAGTTAAAGCCGCATTAATTGCGGATTTGACAGCCGAGTTGCACTGCAAGTTAGAGTTTTCGCGCGTGATGCACATTGCGGGGATTGGAGGATAATCCTTGTGTTAATGGCATAACATGTAGTCTACGGCATCTAATGGGCGGGAGTAAACAAACAGGAAATGTGAACGGTGAATGTCAATGACGGTGAACTTTGGCAATACAAAGGTCATTTGGTGTGTGCGGGGAATGGAAAAGGCGGTGGCGACTGGGGGGGCGGCAACGCGGGGGGAGCAGTCCGACGTCGTCACGGCCACGGTCCAGATCCCATAGTCCGCCTCCCCAGGTGATCAACAACCGAGTCAATCGCGTCAATTTATAGTCCCCGCCGCTTCCTCCCTGCCGTCTCGTCCTCGCTCTCTTCTCTCATCATAATTAACCACGCATTCTCAGAACATGGCGCCGCCGTCGCTCCCCGCGGTCTCGCCCTCGTCCTTCGATAGCGTACCCATACCCATACCCATACCCATTCCCGCCCTCGCCCCCTCTCCTAACGTCCTTTTCTCCCTCGCAAGCAAGGTCGCCGTCGTCACCGGCGGCGCGCAAGGTCTTGGTTATGCTATGTCCTCGGCCCTCTGCGCCGCAGGGTTGCAAGGCCTCGCCATCCTTGACATCAATCCCGCGTTCGGTGAGCCCGCCGCCGCTTCGCTCGAGAAGCTGTACGGCACGAAGTCTCGATTTTACGCAGCCGATGTGACGGATGACACGGGCATGAAATCCGCTATGGACTTGATCGCAATCGAGTTTGGAGGTATTGATGTAGTAGTTTGCAGTGCTGGCATTGTTCAGTACGTCTAATTTCTCTTCGTTGCGAGTCCTCTTCAATCCAACTAACCATTTTTAGGAACTTCCCGGCATCGTCGTACCCCGCGTCCGCATTCGCCCGCCTCCTCAACATAAACCTCACTGGGTCCTTCATTTCCGCACAGTCTGCCTATCCGCACCTGATAGCTCGGGGCGGCGGCTCCGTCATTTTCATCGCTTCCATGTCCGCGCACATCGTGAACGCACCACAACCCCAGTCCGCGTACAACGCGTCCAAGGCCGGCGTCATCCAGCTCATGCGCAGTTTGGCTGTTGAGTGGGCGCGGGACAATGTGAGGTGCAATTCCATCAGCCCGGGGTACATGCGAACGGGGCTTGTGGAACATTTCAACAAGGACCTGGTTAAATCGTGGGTGGATGGCACGCCGATGGCAAGGATGGGCGAGGCGGAAGAGTTGATGGGGGTAGTTGTCTGGTTGGCGAGCGGAGCGAGCGGGTTTGTTACTGGGTCCGATGTGAAGGTTGATGGGGGATATACTGCCTTATGAAAAAGCAACCAGCGGCGTGATAGAGAATAATGCATATTTGGTGTAGGACGGTGTATGTGTACAGTCTTTTTTTTGTAACGCAATTAATATGGATTAATGTGGTAATACAACGATATAATACAACGATATAATGAATTATCAATTATAATATATCTATGCTATATATATAGATTGTCTAGCAGACCGTGATCCGTCGATCCTGGTCTGTATGGGTACGGGGATCAGAGTCCACCCACGCTGCGACGTCATTCTCGCTTACAATGAAGGGCACACCACACGTGTCGACTAGTGGGAGCACGAGATGGTCGCGACCTCGTATCGGGCAAGAATAACCAGTGGTCCAAACCACTGTAAAAGAGTCTGGGATGTTTTGGACACCCAGTGTTGCTATTACAATTTAGGCTAAACGTTATATAGATAAAGGGTAATTAATGGCGGATATAAAGGTAAAAGGATGAATGACGGGAAAAGGTTTAGACGGGAGCACGATCAGAGATAGGGTCAAGAATACACCTCAATTCAATCGACGAACTGTCGGAACTGTACCATCAGATCAGTCTGCGTCGAGCAGAGCGCGGTCGGTGTCGGATAAAGCGACGTGTGTGGAGGCACAAGTACCAACTGCAAAAGAGGTGTTGATAGGAAAGAAGTAGAAAAGACAGATTCGGCGAACGATAATGAAGACATATATAATAATACTTGCCACTTGTCGAGTCGAGTGCTCGCTATTGTGGTTTGCACAGTGGCTCGATATGGGGCTCATCGTCAGCGGCAAGAAGACATCCAAATTCTTTTCACTTGCTTCGGTCTGAGATGCGGTTCCCGCAATCCCCTCTGTGGATCAAATCTGAAGCAACCATGCGAGAGTAATAGATTTTCAATGCATAGCTAGCATGGTCATGAAAGTGAAATTATTAGAGTGAAGTTTGTACTTGCTATGTGCAGCAGCAAGTCCATGTTGGACCGTTCCAATTGGATTAACAAAATGCAAGATCCAATTTATGTTGCTATATTAACCGCATCTATTCCTCTATATGCAATTTTGAAACGCTTACATGTTCTTACCATCCCCAAATATATACTGCAAAAGAATGTCGTATGCACCTTCCAAATTGAAATATAAACCAAAAATAACAAACGAAATGAATGAAATTCGTAGTGACAAAATATCAACTAGCTCTTCCTAAAATCCAAAAATCTCCATTCCCATCTTCCCCATGCTATACCTCTCCATTACTTTTCCCCACTGCCAAAAAAAGAAAAAAAAGGGACTCCTGTCCGGTCTTTCATAGATGTCAACTACGTCAGGGCCGAATGCTAGGAAAAACGTCTCCTGGAACGTCAGTTGGTGCGCTTCACCTTCCTCTCTGAGTCAAGTGAGTTCTCATCCTCCTTTCGCCATGTTTTCTCTCGGGGCAAGGCATCTCACTGCATCTCCTCCAACGCCTGCATCTTCACCAGTTCGAAATACCTTCCCCTCCTCGCCAACAATTCCTGGTGCGTCCCCCGCTCGACGATTCTCCCTGTCTCAAACACATAAATCACATCCGCGTTCTGAATTGTACTCAACCGATGTGCGACCGCGAATGTTGTCCGACCCTTCGCCGCGACATCCAACGCCGCCTGCACAATTTTCTCGGACTCCGAGTCCAACGCTGAGGTGGCCTCGTCGAGGAGGAGGATCTGCGGGTTGCGGATGAGCGCGCGGGCGATTGCGACGCGCTGCTTCTGCCCACCGGAAAGGAGTGTGCCTTTGGAGCCGACAAGGGTGTCATATCCGTCCGGGAGAGAAGTGATGAAGTCGTGGATGTTAGCTTGCTTGCATGCCGCAATCATGTCATCGTCAGAGACAGTCTCGTCCGGGCTTCCAAGCTTGACATTTTCGCGGATGGTGCCAGCGTAGAGTGTCGGCTCCTGCGAAACGAGCGCAATATGCGAGCGATAAGCGTTAATATTCAGAGTGCGGATGTCAACTCCGTCGAGAAGGATTTGGCCTGCGTCGGGACGGTAGAATGATTCCATGAGCCCGATGGTCGTAGACTTGCCACAGCCAGACGCTCCAACGAGCGCGACGTACTGACCTTTCTTGACAGTCAGGTTGAGACCATTCAGCACAGGCACCTCCGGTCGGGTGGGGTACCTGAACACGACATCCTTGAACTCCACGTCACCCTGGACGTCACCAGGGACTGCACCACCTTCATCCCACGCATCAATCTGCGGAGTGCGGTCAAACAATCTCTTGATATTCTCGGCCGCCAGTCGCGCCTTGCCCATGTCGGAGGCAAACGAAAACACGATTCCTGCACCCTGCGCACCGAAAATGACGGCCATGTACGCAATGTAAAACTCCAGCAGGCCGTACTGCCGTTCGCGCAAGAGATTCCCGCCATACCAAAACGCAAGTGCGGTAATGAAGTATTGCATGCCCTGTGCGATGGCGTACAGAAACGCGGACTTGCGCGACGCCACACGCGCATCAAGAGTTTGTTCGTGCAGGGAGTTATGGTAGTGCTCGAGAACGTCTTCTTCGCGGGTGAGGGAGATGACTGTGCGGATCGCAGAGGTGGCCTCGCATGCATAGGACGCAGACTTCTCGTGGGATTTCTTGACACGCTCTTCAAACTTGGAGAGAACCCAGAAGCGGAAGAAGCCAGAAAGGACCATGAGTGGGACGCAGGCGACGCAGACGAGGCCGAGATTCCACGCGATGATGATGGCGAGGATGGCGGAGGAGATCACGTTGACGATCGAGTTCATAATCTGGCCAAAGGTCGCGCCCGAAAGACCGTCAATTGACTGCGCTTCACTCGCGAGGGACATCGTGAGTGTACCTGTCGTGTTCTTATCCTGATCGTAGAAGGCGATGTCCTGGCGGAGGAGGTAGCGGAACATTTGGTATCGAATACGGCGGATGAGGCGTTGTGCAACGTACGTGTATAGGGCCACGGCAGAGGCGGTGACAACAAGGAGGAGCACGGCGAGGAAGATGAACAGACCCGCGTACTTGTAAACCTCCTGGCGCATCATTCGGATGTCCGTCATCGCGTACTGCAGGCCCTGGACGGCATGGCCATAGAACTCGCCGAGCGCGGGGTACGACAAACCTTGAATGATGGAGCACAAGACGCCAAGAAGGGTGTAGCTGTTCTCTGGCGCAGACAGCTTGCCTATGAACCCGACCAAGTCTCTAATTGTATATCCCGGCTCCACTGCATTGACGCTTTCAACGTCTGAAAGGTCAGATTCAGGATTAAGATCATGGACCTTAACGCTCGCCCCCGTCTTGGTCTTAACAAGCGTAACCTCTTCCTCAATCTTCTCATCCAGAGTTGACGACGTCTCGGAAGACGACATTGTCTCCTCCCCGCCCGCGGCCTTCTTTTCCTTCTCAATCTTCTGCGACTGTACGAGGTCGTAGTACTCGCCTTGTTTCTTGATCAGCTCGGAGTGCGTGCCCGTCTCAACAATTACACCACGGTTCATAACCACTATCAAATCGGCGTCCTTAATGGTCGACAATCGGTGTGCAATGACCTACAATGTCAGTAAGGCCTCATATTGAATCGACTTCAATACAACTCACAATAGTAGTCCTGTTCTTCGCGGCTCTATCCAACGCCTCCTGGACAATGCCCTCACTCTTAGTATCCAGCGCCGACGTCGCCTCGTCCAACAGCAAGATCTGCGGATTCGAAACCACCGCACGCGCAATCGCAATCCGCTGCTTCTGCCCTCCAGACAGCAGGAACCCTCGCTCGCCGACATGGGTATTGAATCCATTCGGGAGCGCTTCAATGAATGCCAATGCATTGGCCTGCTTACACGCCTCAATGACCAGCACACGCTTTTCCACGGAGCTTAGGTGCTCGTACGGCGAGCCGATAAGTCCTTGTTCGACGTTCTCGTAGACGGAGCAGCCGAAGAGGGTCGGTTCCTGCGACACGAGCGAGATGCACGACCGCAGCCAACGAAGGTTAAGTTTAGTGATGTCGTGACCGTCCAAGGTGACCAAGCCGCGGACAGGCTTGTAGAACCGCTCGATTATACCAACGATGGTGGACTTGCCGGAGCCGGAAGAGCCGACCAGCGCCACTGTCTTGCCAGCCGGGATCTTGAGCGAGAAGTCGTCGAGTACGGTAACATTCGGACGCGAGGGGTAAATGAACTTGACGCCCTTCAGCTCGATCTCGCCGCTAAGCTGCTCAAGTCTCTCGCCCGACGCGTCTTTGGAGTCAATCGCGGACTGGCGATCGATCGTGGAGTAAATCTTCGACGCCGCAGCCGTCGCCGAGACGAACGCCTTGAAGTGAGGTGCAATATGCGACATAGCGAACGCGCCATGCGTGACCGTCAACAGGACGGTGACGATCGTGCCAGTGGTAATCTCGCCATACTCGATGTACTTCGAACCCACAAAGAACGCGATTGCGTCCGCACCAAAGATGCCGAACCACATGATGCCCAACATTATCCCCTGGTAAATTCCAGCCTGGAGACCATATTTTTCCGTCACAACCAGATGCGAATCATACTGCAGCGCGAGTCGCTCCTGGATACCGAACGCTTGGGCATTGCGCACGGAAGACAAGACCTCCTCGGCAAGCGTGCCGCCAACGGAATATCCGCCAAGCGACCGTCGAATAGCCTTCTTCATCTTCTGCGATCCAATCCCAAAGCTCACCATCATCAGGACTAGCATGGTCGACAGGATCAGTGCGAGCTTGTACGACCGCACGAGTCCGACGATGAGACCAGCGATAAGGGTTGCAAAGTTGGCGACGCAATAGCCGACCTTTTCGGAAATGCCCTCCTGGATAAGAATGGCGTCTGCGGAAATGCGCGACGTAATCTCACCGGTGCCGACTTTGTCAAAGTAGCCGATATTTTGGCGAAGCGTAGCCTCGAGGTAGCGCTCGCGGATGCGAGCGGAGAGCACTTCTCCGCGATCGATGAAAAGGTATGTAGAGAAGTAGGAGAGCGCGACGTCGGCGATGCCGATGATGACAAAGTAACTGGGATGTCAGTCTAGACGTGGTGAGAAGAGACAGAGATGGAAACTTACACAGAGAGACGATTGACTTCACTTTGAAAAAAATCGGGGGAGATATAGTCCTGCATGTAGTACTTGTAGCCATCCACGCCGTTATAGTAGGTCCCATTGAGTCCAGTAGTCGAGTTGTAGTAATACGTCGAGTTATAGGAGTCGGTGTAGCTGGAATAACCGTCCATATAGAACCCTTCATCAGGCGAATACCGAGTGTACCTCGAGAAAATGTCTGTAATTTGCCCAAACACAAGCTGTCTCAGTCAGCACGATTCCATTCCATATACCTAAACACGTGCACTCACTGTCATGAGCGGACGCATACAGCCTTCCGCAACGGCGCTCGCGACCCCAAAGAACAGTAGCATAAGGTCGAACGAAGTGGCATAGCGAAAGAGCGATAAAAAGCTGGCCACGGTCTCTGACTGCTGGACCTGCTCGCGCAGGATCGCGGCCTCGGATGCAGGGAGTGAAGAAAACTCGTCGGAGTAGGCCGGGGTGTCAAGTGCGGTCTCCTTGGAGAGCAGCGGTGCGGTGTCGACGGCGGTCGCGGCCGCGGAGGCGACCTTCTCATTTGCGATTGAATCAGCCATCATCTGCTGGTGCCTTCCAACAGGGATTGGCAAAGACAGAGACGGTTGAAGAGAAAAATATGAATGTGCGGCGGGACAGACGACCAGTCAGTTGAGTCAGTTGAAGAAACGAGCCTGATAAGCATTGTGCCACCTCAAAAGTACGAACACGAGCCAGCCTCGGGCCCACGCAAACAGATAAGAAAGCAAACCCAAACCACTTGACAGTGTTCGGCTTTAGGAATGGACAAGAAAGCCCTACCCTAAACTGAAATGGCACCCTAAACGCCAAAATGATCTTTTATGGCCAATTGTCTAGAAGCCCGCAACTATGTGGATTCACTACTTAAGTGTATATACAGGCCAATATAAATATGAAAATGTCTCGTCCGCGTAGTTCATAGACTCGTCAATGTCGACTACCTGACTAATGGTTTATGTGGTTTACTCTGTGCCATCACTGTTCATTGACCCCGAAGTCAATCTCGTCGCAAACCCGTCTCTTGGTTCTTCCTCCAAAACTAACCTGGCTACTGATCCAATGCTCGACCATAGTTAAATCGTACATGGTGATGATTTTGTCGTGCGAGACAGGTTTAGAGTTTAGCCGACCGGCTGTCACCCTCACGGCCTTGGAGATTAGATGCACCGAGAGCTCTGGTCACGTGGTAGAATATGGCACATTTGCAATGTAGTGTAACCACCAACAAATTGATTCCGTTGCGACATGCCATAGGCTGCACGCCTTCGCGCCATTAACAGCAGCATAACACGTCGACCTAGGGATCTACCCGTTTTATTATACAGCATATACGAATCAAATCGGAACGATTCACTAGAATGAAACGATCTTTTCCGTCTACGGCCTTGGAAATGAGGATGAACCACAACCCAGGCGCAAAAATCCCCGTGCAGAAGCTTCAGGTTGTACAGAGCTTTCGGACTTAAGCAAATATTTAACGTTTGACGTTATAGAATTCTTTAACTCCAATTAATGGGAATATATCTAAGCTTTCCTGCATTTGTTGAGTTAAACCCATGTGCGAGATGGTGGCGTAGTCCAGTTCAGATGCAAAGCATGCCCTTGAGTAGGGCTCGGGACCGAAGACCGGTTTGCGACCGGTCGGGACCGGAAACCGGTTTCAAAAACCGGTTCGGTCCGTGATTTTGACCGGGCCCGGGTCTGAAATGGCAACCCGGTCCGGTCCGGCTGAGCGCTCAAATTCGGTCCGGTCTGGAATCGCCGAGGACCGGTTGGACCGGTTATGTAAGAAACCCCAGAAATTAGAAAGCACTTGATATGCTCTTCATATACAGGTGGGCATTGCTAGTATCGACTTTCATTGTTAAACCAACACCCAGATTCGTTGCTCCACTCACAGTTTTCTCATTGGCTCCTGTCTCCTGATCCCCTGAATCCCTTGATTGCTGAAATTTAATCCTGTCCTCTTCCTGTCTCCTGACCTATTTTAATTTACTACCATCAGCTCCGTATCTGCGAGAACAACTTATCGTATAGAGATAATCATTATGCAAGCTTCAATTTACTCATTTGCATCAAAGGTACCGTCGCATGCCAGTGATGCCAGTAGGAATGGTGAAAGCGCTGCACATGGACCTCTGCAGGAACGTGCTAAGGAAACTGAGATGACTGGGACGTCAGGTCGGAAGAATCTGAGCATCGTCTGGCAGTATTTTACGAAAGTCGAAGTTAAATAGAAAGGAACCATCGTTCGAAAGGTTCGCTGTATTGTTTGTGGTGCTCTGTTTGCAGATTCATCGACAAACAAGTCAGGCGGTTCGACAGGGAAATATCGGCAGCACCTTATGTTACATACGGTAAAGAATTCTGCAGCATCCAGACAGTCTGCTTTGGACGTCGGACAGCTATTGAAGGGACGACCCAACAAGCCACTGGCAGCCCCTACGTCTTCTGATGTTACCGCAATCGTTGAGGCCAACATCGTCAAATGGATGGTGGCGACATCGAAACCTTTTACCGAAGTCGAATCCGACTATTTTCGCGCAATTTTTAAATGTATTCCTGGGCTCAGTCCTTTGTTTAAATCGGCGTCGACAGCAACAACCCGAATTTTAGAATTGTATATGTCGCAAAAGTCAGAGTTGAAGGCTGAGCTGGGTACCTATTGCGGTGTCCATCAGTGTCGATGGTTGGACAAGTCCAACCAAGTGCGCCACGTTTGCAATTATTGCTCATTGGATTACAGAGGAGTGGGAAGCACGTTAGGCTGTTTTACACATTACTGAACTCCAAGGTAGCCACACTGGGTTGGCACTCGCAGAAGAAGTTTTGAGATGCTTACGTTTCTATGACATCACCAACAAGCTGATAGCAGTCTCATCCGACAACGCAAGCAACAATGCAGCAATGATAGATGCATTGGAAGGGTTAATTATGAATCCACGTGCCAAATTCCATGAGGATAGTGACTCAGAGCTTTCAACGGATGGGATACTATCTGATGAGGACGAGAGACATTCCTCTACTACTGCTAGAGATCCTACAAATATGAACTCTGAGGATGATTCCCTCAGGTCGATTATTTATGCTCCAGATAGTGGTCTTAGTGCTGACCAGGTAATCCAGAACGCGACCATGGTCCCAACCTCTTTTTCATGGTCGTCGGTCATGGGTGAGATGTGTAGCACATTCTCTGAACCTTATAGTCAAAGAGGTTCTAGAGAGGCTAGATTTTGAAGTTGGTCAGAACATTGATAATGACGATATTGAGATCCTGAAGCCAAACAAAATTGTTAGCAAAATCAGAAAGGTTGCTAAGAGTATCTCAAATGAACCAAAGTCCAGGGAAATTTGGTTTAAGCTCGTCAACAAATACTCTGACGAGGACAAGAGAAGGAAAGTAATTCCATATGATGTTGCAACGAGGTGGAATTCCACATACTACATGCTTGATGCGGCTTATGAATTAAAACGGGCATACGATAGATTTACTTCAGAAAAAATGCAGTCAAGCCGTTTAAGTCGTGAGGAGTGGCAAGTCGTTGGTGAGTTGCAAACCGTCTTGGGAAAATTTGAGAACTGGACACTTATGGCCAGCGGAAACAATACGGTCTCATCTATGTGGCCAGTACTAAATGATATGGATATGTTCTTCCAGTCAATTGCTGCAGAAAACGGCGCGGGCGATAATGCATTCAGTGTGGCATGCATTGAGGCAATTTTGGCGGGGAAGGAAAAGTTTGATATCTATCATGAAAGGTATCTCTCTCTTGATTTGTATGAGGTGGCGATGTCAATTAGATCCCGAGCTCAAATTGTCCTTAATTTCGGATGGCTCTGCCAGGGACCCTACTCTGCGCACTGTTATAGAAGAAATTACTGACATATGCAGTGCGTTGGGGTCCACTCCTCCCCGCCTATCATTGCCCAGCCAAGACAATCGCGCACGTTATCGCTAAAGCGTCAGCTCTTGTCGAATGCAGGGCTATTGAGTGATGACCGGGAAATGTCCTGTGATATAGACAGGTACTTTAAGGAGCGCCCCTTGGTAAACCTTTCCATTGAAAATGGAAAAGAACTATTATCTTGGTGGAAAGCAACCAAGATGTTTACCCAAGGATGGCACTGGCAGTGCGCGCCTTGCTCTGTGTTCAGTCGTCTTCAGTGTCGGTCGAGAGGCTCTTCTCGACAGGGAGAGACATCGTCTCGGTCCGAAGGAGTTCACTTAGCTCCACCACCCTGTCTATTCTGATGTTTCTCAGACATCGTTTGGTCTCGACGAAAGTTCTTTGATCGTTATATTCGTTTATATTTTTTTATTGTAATTTTGATTTTGATTTTGGATTGTAAATGTATTGTAATAGAAACATTTACTAGCAGCTAGTTTGCGAGTGATGGGTCCTGCTCTTTCCATGCATCGTTTATAGGGGGAGAACAACCAGTCTCTCTAAAACCGGTCCGGTTTTGAGTATAGTGTTGCAGAAACCGGTCCGGTCCAGGCTAATCGTGCCACCGGTCCGGTCCGGTCATGAGGTCGGGACCGGATTTTGCAACCGGTCGAGAGCCCTACCCTTGAGCCGATGTCGCGTAATCTGACGCATCGAGTGGCGTACTGCGCATCCTATCAACAGGCACTCTCACCGGCAGAATGCAGGTTTAGCGGCGACTCCCCTTAATGAGTTAATACTGTGTCTAAAAAACATTTTGTGCAGAAAATTTTACCGCAAATTGCGGTAGTGCTTTCGTGCCCATCCCTAATTGAGATTTACTTTTCTCTGTCCAGTCATTAAGGTAAATGGTGCTTTCAGGGGTCAATTAGATTGATCCTTGAGCTGCTACACTATGACGCAGTCGCTAAACCTTAGTTACACAGACTATGCCCACGTTTGCGACTTAACCATTCAAACAATTAGGCCGTTCAGCAATTTCAGTAGGTATCTGATATTGGTCCCACGTGGGAATTTTAATGTTTTGGCTTGGTGAATGAGAACTGGGGACTGCCTTGTTCATTTTTTTTTACCAATTGCTCGATTCTGGTGTTTCTGCGTAGCAAATCGAGAGGAAAGGAGAATAGAGACTGGAACTCCTTTGATTCTTCTGTAGAAGTGACTTGTGATAAGTTTGATTTGAGTGTGATAACGTATTATCGCTGCTTTCCTGAGGTGGTGCTATCTGCGAGTCGAAAGTTACCGATCAGAGCCTCCTTCTCTGTGTGGGCTTCAATCGTCGGATATATCAACGAGCTCTTTCCTCTTCGTAACAATCTTGCTTAATCGCGTGTGCTCATGACGTGTTTTTAAACCTTGTTGGAACCCTTGCACTTTATTTTTTCGAACTTGGGAGCCCCACGTATTCATTGACCGAATTGGGTCAGCCTGCTTTATGATTTTCTTGAACTGGTCAGATTTTGTGCGTCGGACTCGCGGGACTTTCGCGGTCCATGTTGCATTCCTGTCTTTTTTCAAATCTTCAAAGATTGGTGCGCATCGCCCTTGATGCGCGAGAGTAAACTGGTCGCATGGATTGCGATCATCAAGTACTGTACGATGTCTTCATCTTGTACGTTGTTTTGTTCACGTAGTCGTGCCTTCAACTGGATGACATGGCTCTCTCTAATGATGTCCTTCTGATTTTCTCTGATTCGTACGAATCAATCCCATCATGTCGTTCTCTGCCGCCCTATAGGAAAAAGTCCCAACTCCACTGCACAAAATCGGCTGAGCGACTCGCTTGTCGTGAGGGCGCTCCGGCAAATTTGGAGAGCCACTCACATAAAAACGCTAGCAGAGTCACTCAGCGAATCTCCCATTGTGAGTCACTTGTCTGGACCGTCATAGCGAGTCTGTATGAGTTAGTGGCGATGAGGGCCCTGTAGAGCGACTCACTCTAAGGTAAGGCACTCATACAATATATTGGAGGCACTTTTTGCTGGTTTCTCCGCGGGCAACAATGAGTGAACCCAGCTGAAATCTCAGACTAAAAGACAGTAATCTATCACATGCAGCCGCCTGCATTCTATGTTTCTGACTGCAGTAGTTGGATTGTCCCATTCTGATTTTTTGACCTGATTTCTGATGGATATTCCTGGACCATTTTAGATAAGTCCTTCTGGCCAAAAATGGCACAGATCCTTGGCTCAAGTGGAATGTACGAGAATGTCTTGTTAGGTTTCTTCCAATGGTTCGCAAAACGATGAGCGCCACACTTCGGGCACCCTTGATAACCTTCGTATTCCCCAAAATAGCACACACATGGCGTCAAATGGCAGCAGTCATATTTGATCGGGCTTAGACCGGTGCAGCCGTTGATAAGTTCTCTGCATTTGTGTAATGACTGAGTTGCGATGTTAGGGATCACACCCAATAGCCAAAACCCAAAGTTGTCGAGTCCATGCATGACTTTGAATAAGAGCCAGCGAATGCTCTCCGTATCGTCCAATGACAAGCGTCGAACTAGATCCATCGTCAGTAAAGAAGTATACTACTGCGAGTAGGAAGACTCACTTGTAGGGCGTCCACGTGTATACGTTCCTGAGATCATCCCGGAAGTTGGCGGTTACACAGCTAGAAGTGAGGAATTAGCATTGCAACGTACAAATGTCTCAATTAACGTACCATCGTTTGAGTCGTCCTGCATCTCTAAGTCCCCGTCCAGACTATCCAGCTCGGTGTCTCCCGATAAGTCATCACCACTCAACACGCTCTGCACATCTGGTCTTTCTTCCTGGTCGGCCACCACGTCCGCGAAGTCCTCATCGTCCTCGTCGTCATCTTCGCCGAAGTCCTGACCGTTCGGCATTGTTGTCCTTATGCTGAACGTCATCTTCAAAATCTGGACCACTCTGCCCCTGCTGAGAATCAAACTCGACGTCATTATATGGCCTGTCCGGGTTGGTCGTGCTGCTGACAGTCTGGAGAGATCCATGAAAAAGAGAAGGCTAAGTGCTTTAGTCAAAAAAGTGGTTGAAATGGGTCTTAACATAAAGTCCTATCACCACATACCTGTTCGTCCGCTGTAAGCAGTGATTCTCTATCTATACGTCTTCTATGATTCCTATGGCGATAATATGTCCTTAAAGGGACTTTATGTCCTAATCCCAAACCCTATAACGTGCATTTCGATGACGACCGCTGGAACATTGCATTGGACAATAGAATTTGCCGTCTACTACAGGCATAATGTTCGCTATTAGAGATCTCGTTGATAAGACGATGATAATAAAATAATGAGGACGTATATTCTGAGTGAGTTTTGCCGCTTGTTTTGCGGCACGCGAACGCCGATACGGTGCGCGCGCAGACGCGCTGGTGTTTGTTGTGAACTTCTTTTACCGCCTTCTCTGGCACTGTTCACTAACTACCCAAACAACTCCACTAACAACTCAAAGTCAGGCATCATGCCTAGGAACTCCAATATATCTTACATACGGCTTCCAGTAGACGGTAATCTACATGATGCCAAATGCGATTACGTATTAAGAACGCAGATTATGCTAACTTCTCCCACAAGCCAGCGGACGGAATGCGGTGCCGAGACCACAAGGAGCCGGCCAAATCGGCAATAGGGCGACCTTAACGCGCCTAGGATTATCGCGCGAGCGTAACATTACGAGGGCGGCGAAAGATATTCGCGTAAATGTAGCCATTGCACGAATGAAATGGATGTTGCTAACTTGTCGGTATAGAGCTACTTGGACAGCTTTGCTGAGCTGCATTATCTAAAGGCGCTTGACGCCGCGGTGCCTGCAGATGATGGTACAACCGTTTCGCTAGGATACCGTGACTTTTGCAAGCCCACTTTTTACTCGTACGAAAAGTGGAAGCATGTTTCTGTGGGTGTCCAAATACGGATGTGTGAATTTTTAGAGCTAGAATTTCCTCTGCTGTCTCTTGCCGAGGGCCAATGGGCATCAGTTGTATTTTTATCCGGATACTTCCGACGTGTGCACTGTAGTGTCGATAATGGCAACCATCGGAGCGCGGGGTATCTGGTTCCCATTGTGGATGATGCGAAGATGAACGACTGCCAGAGGAGCAGAGCGAACAGACGGATGCAGAACTCTCTGATGTATCGCAAAGAGAAGATGACAGCGTCGAAAATCGTACTGTTTTATGAGTTCGCGATTTAGAGAGGTAATTAACGATGAATAGAGCAGCAAGCAATTCATGCGAGTTTCGGCCACAAATTGCCGGCAATCTTATAGGGCTCTCACAGCCACGCGGAAAGTAAAGACATTACTTTTAGTTTATATCGCAATTGCTAATGGTAGTTTCGTTCATCATAGGTAGCGGAGTCCCGCAATCTTGAGGCAGCCAAGAGAGACAAACAGCTCGCCAATCTAGAGAGGGCTAGAAAGATCAAGCTGCGCCAGTTTCTTCGAGCGAAGCGTAAATTTGGCATAGTGGCCTGCCGCCTGCTGTTTACCTTTTTGCTCTGTTACTCTGTTGCTATGATTCAACAAATGTATAGTAGTAACGTAGCTAAATGGAACAAGCTGCTCTTGTAAACTCTCGTAGTGACTCGCATCGAGTGACTGTCATAGAGAAACTCGCTATGTCGAGATGCTGTAGAGGGTCGTGTGCGGCTGCAGAGTCACATCGATCAAGCGACTCTGTCCAAACTGTTTTGCTTTGTATGGGTTTTGCCACTTACATTGTTCACTGACTCGCTCTGCCGAGCCGTCAGAGTGACTAAACAATTTGTAGGACGGCTCTGACCAAACATCAGACAGAGTACGTCAGAATTTTTTGCTAGAGGGCTGGGAGTTAACGCCGCCCTGAATCACCGTGACCCATTCTCGATTTCCTGGCTGAGTCGTCTATGGACGAGAATATCTCTCTGAGCTTGTAACGACCATCGCAGTTGAGATAATCCCCATCATAAAACCGGTTTCATCAAAGTTGTAGATATCCGCGTCAATAATGCCGTACTTAGCTATAGTATTTCGTACAAGCTCAAACCATTGCGTAATTAGGTTCGGATCCTCACAGAGGGCCCGCTTGTAGTCGTACCTTGCCTCCGGGGCGTGTGGCAAGCAGTTGATTGACCATATCTTCAACACTAACTAGACGAGGCGAAAATCCTCGCGAATCCAAGTCGTGCTGAACGATAACTAATTCCTCGTTAGGCGTGAGTTTTAAATTATTTGGTGTAGAATCGCGTCGTGAAGGGATGACTTCGCGTCGTCGCTTGAGTGTCGTACGATTAACCTTGTACGTCTTTTCAGCTAATCGGTTGCTCTGAATTTGGCCTCTATCGATAGCTTGGATGGCCAAGGATATCCTGGCTTCAGAATCTGTTGATTGAATCTCAATTGGTGGATGCATTGATGATTGGAAATTGGATGGTCTTGTTTTCTACAGGTGTGGCACACTCGCTTATGGAATACGTTAGTGGGGGAGAATTAGAAACTGCTAGTCCGAGATGGTTGTAGATCTGGTCTGTGTGCAGAGAGCACGCCGCAAACGACAGTATTTCCCTTATTTGGCAGTTCATACATCAATAAGTGGTGAACGGCCCCAGCCTGAAGCCTAGATAAGAGTGCATGAGCCCACACGGTGCGTAGTTCCTGCGCACCGGACAGCCGAGTCTTATCGGTGTCGAAATAGTACTATATGTACTTTAGACCATGCGTATTGCGGCGCCGACCGCCGGCTATCATCGCCGTCGACTTATATGTCTTAAGAAGCATCATTGTTTGTGTTTCGGGAATGAGCTCGATACCGGCCAACACCCAAATGAATTAGGAAAGTCTGGAGCCTCTTGATGCCCATTCGCAAGCGCGGAAAATCATCCGCGTTGCGGTGGCTGATGGCTGCGGTCCGCCATCCGACAATTTTCGTCGCGGGATATGGTCGCAATTTGCACGTTTCTAAACCGCTCGCGAGAAGCAATAATGGCTAGAAAGTCACTCTGAAATCTGAATATATACGGTTCAAGGCAGAAATATATCCCAGAATAATGCAGCGGACAATTTGTGCAGCCTCAAGCACTTCATCTCCAAGGTTAGGGGATGGTGTAATTTGCAGACTATGTAGTGGTAGGTTGTTTCTCACTCGATTTATGCCCGGTGCGTGAGTTTAAGTTTGATGGGCGTTTGGTAGTTGTGAGCCCAGCAGATACTGTGATTCCATCGTGTTGACGATATCCAGCGTGCCTTGTATATTTTCATCCCAAAGGTACTGGTAGAATCCAGCCCACCGACTCTCCACAGAAAACTGTCTGGTTCCGTCATTGATGATATGCCCGATAGCCGATTCCTCTTTAGGCATACAAGACATTCCAAATATGCCATCAGGACAATAGATTTCGTATGAATTTGCCCTCATCCTCAACATTAGTTGGCTTCTCCTGTACAGTAATAGTATCATACACTGTTGCGCATCGTTGCTCTCACACTTATAAGTTTGGCATTGGTTTCTCAATTAAATGCCGCCCTGGTTCATATCTTAGTTCACAATACTCGTCAGTCTGCGTCGATGCCAAGGTTGACAAGGCGCGGCGCTTCTTGCAAAGCGCTCTGACGTCGCCCGAAGAGGAAAATGCGGAACACCTGATTGTTCCTGTTCTGCGAAACCACGTTCTCTCAGGGCTAGGGGCCGAGACCTATCCGTGCTCTGGTGGTGCGATGTGAGTAAATTGATCAGACAACTACGCCGACCGCCGGCGAATTAAAGAGGGCTCCCATTCCAGGAATAAGTAATCCTCTACTCTGCAACTTGCATTTTGACAACTTGGTCTAATGGATTGGACGTAATAATTGAGCAATTGTTTGACGGAACGTAATTTTGTTTTAGTCTTCCTGAAGAGAGGCCAAGAATTCTCACCTCCATGACTGAACCCGGCATAGTACCGCCAGAATAGGTGACAGTCGACAGCACCACCAGCATGCTAACAGTCTAGACCGTGCAGGTCTAGTCATCTATACTAGTCTGACGTCCCACTGTAACCACGGCCCGTATTTGGCTATGTATGCAGCGGCGTATGACTATGGCATAATTTCGCCTATTACATGGTCACCCATCCTTCGGCTGTAGAAAACCATCTGTTTTCTTCCGTCGACGTAATAATACCTATATTCCGGTCCGAAATCAGATCTAATCGCGTCTTAATATCGTCTCTGTATATCAGTGTCGACCTCGGAAAAGACCGAGGAACAAAATAATATATTGCGTCCCTCATCCTTTTCGCCGGGGTCCATGCCATCGCGGCAAGCACGCCGGAGATAAGACAGACAGGTGCCAAGAAGCATATATGCCAGTAACTTTGCCACCATGCATACTGTATAATAGTAGTCTGGCCAATCGTTGAGGTCAAGTACGCTTCAAGCATATTGCGACCCTCATCCTTTTGCCGGGTTCCTTGGCATCGCAATAAGCACGCCGAGATAAGATAGACAGGTGCCCAAGAAGCCTTATATGCCAGGAACTTTGTCACTATGCATACTGTATAATAGTAGTCTGACCAATCGTTGAGGTCAAGTACGCTTCAAGCATATTCCTACATATATCGCCGCCGTTCCAGCCACTTCCGACGTTCCTTTTATTCAGAATTTCTCGTTTAGCCAAAACTCTTTTTGTATTGCTTACAACTAATTTGCAATAGCATAATTTCATTTATATTTTGAATTGTCATCTGGACTGGTTCCTGACGAGAAGAAATAAACACAAACAATGAAAGTTTTAGTCATTTTGATCTGTTTGTTGATCTCAGTACAAACTGAGGCCAGGAGGTGTATTGCAGACGGAACTTGAACAGTTGAGAGTGGGGGGGATTGGACACAGGTTGCGAGCCCAGTAACTTTTGGCTGGGAGACAGGAATTAGCGCATGCGACGCTGGCAGGGTCCATTGGGATTCATTTACTAAGGGCGGTCATATGAACATCATGCTGAATAATGGAAACGCACCACTTTGTTATTTCATGGCATACCCATCATACAAAGATGGTACCGCAGATTTAGTTCAGGGCAGACAAGTCGGCACTATGACTTGCGAAGACTCAACAGGTTATTGGTTGATGAGATGGCAGGGGGTTGACAACGCTAAATATCAGCCCTGCGGTATTTCCACCTCTGTCAACTTAGCACAGAGCATTTGCGGAGATTACCAGTAGGATGGATGAGCGCGCTTTCAAATATTGAAGCGTGACTGCGGAGAAGGTGGCGGTTTAGGGTTACTAAGAGAGTGGGGTTAGGTCCCACGCTTGTGGACAATGGGCCAGTATATAAGGGCCGTGGCTACATGTATGTGAGGCATAGACGTACCCCCGGTTTTATTTTCTTCTTTTCATGTAACGATTTTGTTGATATATGCAGTATATGTTTATTTGCTCTGTTACACCTCGTTCACACTCGCCTACCTTGCAAAGCCAATAATTATAAAATCAAAACCATAGAGGCTGCCGCTGACAGATAAAGCGAGGACATAACGTCCATCCAGATAATCAATCAGTGCTGACTAATACCAGAGAATTAAAGCTCTTGCAGCCTAAGGCGGATGTACTGGGGAGGATTCGAGCTTGGGATCATAGGATGGTGAGGGATGTCGATAGAGGATGCCATGACGGGATCGGAGGGCAAGAAATGGAATCAGGGTTAGCCTAACCGTTGCTGGTAAGAAAAATTATAATTTGAATGTTGACAGTCAACTTGAATTGGCGGCTAGTTGACTTAAACCTGAAACCATATGTAAGCGGGTGCAATGTTTTCCATCTTGGTGGATTCACTTTGCAGCTCATCGAACTGTCCAATCCGCTGCAACTACACTATCACAGTGGTATGTACACTGCAGAGTCGCCAGGCTGCATTCTACATCTGTCACGCGCGACCGTGTCTAGGAATAGGGTTGCAATGCTCAGATTGGGGCGTTCGGATATCTGTCCGAACTGTCGCCGGTACCTTGGTGCCGGCGTGACACGGCCGGCAGGCGACAATACACAGGTAGGGCAAGAGATTGGACTTCGAGAGGCTCTTTCATTATCATGGTTGCGTCCTTGGCAATGTGGAGCAAAGGCAGATCCAAGTTATCTAGGGCTGTTACGAATATTCGCTGGGAAAAATTTTGCGAATAAAGCCTGCGAATATTCGCAATATTCGCAATTCGCAAATTATTGAGTAGTTAATTTTATATCGGATGTCCCGTTCAGTTGCGCGTTGCAGGGACAAAAAATTGTACCACAAAAACACTGGGA
>PPJX02000192.1:0-21256 GCA_003705915.2 Lipomyces lipofer | reverse complement strand
TGAGACCGCGATCGAACCAAGACTGGGCAATGTCGCTACAGTTACTCAATGGACGGTGAAAGGATCCGAGGTCATAATAATCGTCCAGTGAGATGTCACGAAAACCTGTAGTTGGGATGCTCATTTTGACAAAATCTGTGTCCTGAAATAAGTTGATGATGGGATGTGATATACAGCTGGTGGCTATGGATGTATAAGCTTTTTCTTCGCTCCCAACAGTTACCCTCCGGACTCGCCCAATTTTTTTGCCGCGCAATTGTCCCAACGTGCTCCCCAGGGCACAAGTGCGCAATATTTTCGCATTTTCGTATTGACATGCTTCTCGACCATCCTGGATGGGCTAGGGTATTGAGTCGGGTGAGCCTGAGCTCAAACGTCTTGCCTCTTCTGCAAGCGGCTTCATTCTTGATCAGAGTCAAATTACAATTCCAAAATTATATTTCAAGTTCGCAAACGGCGAGTTGAGTGGGGTTGGTAAATTATTGCGTCTATCTTTCGCGCGTTCATTGGAGCCACGCCAGCAATTCAATCGTTTGATATATCTGTCGGAAGAGCGATGTCACAGTTTCCGCTTTAGGTAGTTTTGGTGAGATCAGTGTCAACTCGTGTTTGGCTGCCCGGGAGCCAATTTAGAAACAAGCATAGAACCTAGCTATCAATCACGCCATTTGTGTCTCTCACATCAAGGGGAACCTTGCTCGTCGCTGCCACGTTTATTATCCGATTTCGCATAGTCTCTCATTGTTTCCGTTAAAGTCAGCGGGGGAAAAACCTATAATGAAGCGGACAGTTGACTATGACGATGCCGACAATCCCAAAGTGATGGAGCAAACTGGGCTATTGGACATTAAGGTGCCATTCACGATAATAGATATGGTAACGATCCAATTCTTCAGCGTTATATAACTGAGTCTTTACGAGAAAGAATTTGGAGAGGCTTATCGTTTGAGTGCTTTTAAGCTGTGATCTTCATTAATTGGAACCAAGTAAGAGCATACAAATGATTCATAATTCAACTTTTTTTTAATTGCAGTATCCGATATTCCGTGCTCGTCAGGTAGTTTAACCACATTTTAGGAATAGAATGTCATCTCCAATTAATTTATTTATTAATTTATTTATTATACTTGTCTGTGACCTCCATACTGCATCCCTCAGATCCCTAATATATCATACTCTGGCCATCACGAAAAAGAACAATTGAAAAATCCAATCCTAGTAGGACTTGAAATAATAGTCGTTGTCAATATCCTCGAGCAGCGAAAGCTGTTTCGGTTCCCAGTCCAAAAGCTTGCGGGTCGCGGCACTAGAAGTCGGATTGTCCCAGGCATAAAACAAACTAATCCAGGTAAAATGAGCGGGTGCCTCTTCTATGGTTTGGAAACCAAAGGTACGTTGAGTCGTAGACTAATGAGTGAAGCAATTTCGCGAGTAGGAACGCCCTCATCGGCAGTAGCATGCAAATAGGATCCTGCAGGAGCCTTTTCAACTGCCAGTCGATACAACACGGCAGCGTCGCGGCGGTGGACAGCTGGCCAACGGTTGTTACCGTCGCCAATGTATGCAGACACTCCTGTATTGCGGGCAATGCCTATAAGCGCCGGAACAAATCCATGTTCTCCCTCTCCATGTACTGATGGAGGCAATCTTATTACCGCTGAACGAACCCCACGTGAAACGTAGGACATGGCCACCTTTTCAGAAACAGCACGCCAGCTGGCAGCTCCTTCTGTTTCAACGGGGCTCTCTTCAGTGACGAGTTCACCTTTGCGAAGCATCAGGGTGCCAGATGTCATGACAAAAGCACGATTGGAACCTTCAAGTTCTTTGCACATAGTTTCGGTGGCTAGACGGTCAGCCTTACAGGATTCTTCATATTTGGTCATGTCATGGATGAATGCACAATGGATGACGCCATCGGATTGAGCAGCTCCCTTTCGAAGACTGTCGAGATCATTGATATCACCGCGGATAACCTTGGCTCCAACTTTTTCAACCAAAGCGGCAGATTCATCCGATCGTGCAAGACCAAGAACCTCATGACCTGCTGCAAGAAGCTCAGGAACAATAGCAGAGCCAATAAATCCAGATGCACCAGTAACGAAGATACGCATTTTTAAAAATTCCACTCCAGTAATTGACTAACAGGATCTTGCATTTATTAGACTTAGATCCTTGAAGGCGTGAACTGACATTTATAACCTCTTGGGGGTGCGGTTTCGGACTTACCACAGAATCTCCGCTCCGTTACGCGGAGAACAGTTCCACCATTCACGGATAACTAATGGCGCAGTCATCAACGGGTCAGCAGACAAAAATGCAAAATGCGGTTGAAGATCGACGTCAAGACAGCATTCCTCAACGGCAGAGTGGAAGTAGATATTTTTATGCAAATCAGTCATCCAGATATACTAAAAAACGTAATGGTGTGCAAGCTAAATCGTAGTTTATTGTCCAGAACAAGCTCGGCGCTGTTGGAATTACATCCGCGTTGAAACAAGAGAAATATAGGAGTACAACCCGACGCGCTTCAATGAAAATCGAGATGAACTTCGTGTATGCCGTTGGTGGGAATCACTCTGAACAGCAGAAAGGTTAGGGTTAAGGTTACATCTCCGCCCCGACCGTCGGATCTTCATCTCCGTCCAGACAGCTTGCACCGAACAGAAAAAGCCCCTGAGCCCAATCGAGAGCCCGACTCAATGGTCGGCCGCGCTAGGCAGAAGCCCGCCAAACGTCACAACACCAAACGACTAATTCCTGCCAAATGGACCGACGACGGGATATATAGTAGGGCTGGACACGATACGATATCGCCGGCCTTTGGCCAGAAAAGTCTGGCGATATTATCGCCAACTGGGCGATATAACGCAAGGAAAGTACAGGATTAATTAAACTCTTCAAAATTCTGCCTCAGCCTGCCCGTCAGAGCGTCCTGCCAGTAGTTGAATAATCCTAGACCATTATGCTTATCTTAATGCCCGACAGACGCCTCAGCAGTCAACAAGTCAAGGACTTAATAGTCTTCCTCCCCGTCCCCGTCGTGAACTTGACTATTATTGTCTCAATGATGGTAGTGACGAGAAAGCAGAGCCTCAAGATCGACGCCTCGATTGATAGCATAATCAATAATCGATGGATCTATTAATAATGACGCACGCAAAGACGTCTTCCCTGAAGAATCTGCTTCTCAGTGATAGCAGACACGATTTTATAGTTTATCATGTTGATCTAATTTCGGTGCAATGTGTGCTCGAAGTGAAGGATTCAAGCAGGCACAAAAAGTTAGTTGACGTAATTATACTGTTAAAACTACTGGTGAACAAGGATTTGTTAAGTTTACTGGGGGGATTGCACGTGACGTGGACTAAATTGACTAATTACTTCTTAGTCTTACACTCTCAGAGCGGAATTCTTACCCTGATGAGAATCACGTGAAATGCCGGCGACACGATACGATATTCATCATCAATATTGTATATCGTATCGCCTAATTTCAAATCCTGGCGATAATATCGCCTAAATTATCGCCGGGAAATTTCCTCTGGCGATATCGTATCGCCGAAGATACGATATGGCGATATCGCCTCATAGGCGATATCGTGTCCAGCCCTAATATATAGACAAAAGTTAGGCACCAAAAAGTTCAGTCTTAGCGGAATCTACTCTACCACTATATATGGGTTAGGGTACTGGTTATGCTGACCCCTGCCTCTTGCGTCATCGGTCTTTCAGCAGTCTCAATTGAGGAATGTCCCTCCCGCGCTTCGACTCCTCTTATTACTCTCCTTACGCGCAGGATTTGTTATATTTTATGGTAAGACAGTTCATTGTTGAGGAAGCGTTTTTTCTGTTGTCTACTCTGCCTTATTTGTCTTGGCTGCCTCTGCGATACGTCATCACAAGCCCCGCCCTCTCACGCGTTCGATAGCCGGGGATCGTTGCCTCGACTCGCCCAAGAGAGTCTGTCAACAATTCCACAACTTTTGTGGTGTCCGCGGTCGCAGTGTCGGAATCATGTCCTCCACCATGCACGACCCCAGACTACTCTACAGTATCAACAACATCCGTGCCTACCATCTGCATAATGGCGAGGAGTCTGAGCTCACCCCATCAGGTCCTCAGACTCTCTCTCTCCTGATGGTCCCCACATCCTCCCCTCGTCCGGGAGTTCCTGATCTAGAAGGCCACCCTGAGATGTCAGAGGAAGATTTCTATCTCCATCTGCATCTTCCGCCGGAATTGGATATGCCCGTCCCTGCTAAGACCCAGATCTACCACCAACCACCCAATAGCTATCTGATCCCGCGCTGGGATCTTGGCCCGGATTCTGGAGCATTCCTGCGTGTTCAGTTCCCCGGTATTGGCACCAGTCTGGACAAAGTGACCCAGGAGGACGTCGACACATTCGAGACCATTCTCGCGCAATGCACAGCATTCCTCGAACGCGCGGCTCCTCCCAAGCGGCAAGCAGCCTATCACACGGCAGGCCATGCTCCAGGTGAAGGCGATATCTCATCAGCTGACTCTAGGCTCGGAGAGTCACATGGAAAGATCGTGCTTGTGGATGAGGAGGATGGGAGCGTAGTCGGTGAGTTGACGGATGGGTACGACATCGTGGAGAAACCGGGAGTGAAACCCGGATCAAAGTGTGAGCGACTAGTTTACGTGTGATTGATTGATTAACTGATATTGGATTCTAGATCCTGTCGAGATTCAGCTTCCAGCGGAAGGCGAAGGCAATCAGATCAGTGTCAGCAACGTTTCTGAGCAATATCTCCGGATGTCCCGACACCCCGCATATAAGGAGTCGACGATTGTCCAGACGTCTGTAACTGCCTCGCGCCTGATTGTCACAGGATCGTCATGCCTTGCCAATGTTTTGGCCAGTGGAGCTGATAGTTTCACCAAGAAATCAAAGCCGAATCCCAAGCCCATGACGTTCTCAGCTGACACGCATGTACGCATCCGCAAGATAAGCTCTATTTCACACGGTGCAGCAGAGCTCTCGGCCAAAACTGTTGCCCAAGTGAGCAAGTATGCGCAGAATTTTGGCGCATCTTTAGCCCGAGCCAACGAAAAGGATCACCTGAGCAGCCACGACGGAACTGGAAATAGAGTCGAGTATAAGCCCGGCATCTTGAACAGGTCAATAATTGCCTTCTCGACACTTGCGGACGGTATTGAGCAGAGCGCGCGTACTGTGCTAAGCTCTGGCTCAGCGGCTGCCACCACTATGATTGGCCATCGCTATGGCGCGGAAGTTGGCGCCGTTGCTGCCCACCTTACGGGTGGAGTTAAAAACGTCGGCTTGGTGTATATCGATGCTACGGGAGTCAGCCGTAAGGCGCTCCTCAAGTCAGTGGCGAAGGGTATGGTTGTCGGACGTATGCGGGACGGGAAGCAAGTTGTGGTCGGCGGTAATAGTGGTCAGGTCACTCCTGTGTAATTAATGTCTCAGAGGTCATACGATGTTGAATATAGTAAATATCAGCCATTACTTCGCCCGACAGCTCGTCTACGTTAGGTTCAGGCCAAAACTAATAAAATGACGCGCAGGGCTTGTGTCACAGAAGAATAATGGCTCAGAAATTGAGGTAAGCATGGCTAGTTTTATGATAAAACGGAGCAATGCCCGCAACCCTAAGCCACAACGCGTCATTGATGCTTCGATAACCTTAATATTTGTTTTTTAGGCCTTAGGCGTCGTACCCATCGTACCCTGCACTGGTTTAGGGTCCCTGGCACCCAATTTATCTGCACTACCAAACTTAATTAATGATGATAGCAATGGTTATACTCCATGAACGCAACACGTTTCTGGTAGTAGCTTCTCGGTCACAGAACAAGAAGGATTACAGGTCAAATCTCTTGAAAGTGGATGTTCACACAGACCATAAGTCCAGATCAAGTATCAGGTGGCATTGCGCGCAAAGAATACTATTCTGGACAAATCGCCGATATTGAGAGCTTCCAAAAAATTCCAAATTAAATACAAAGGCATCGTTCTGATTGCGGTAGGTGTCGGCGCGGATAATCATTTCTTCCCTCTAGCTTTCGGTGTTGTAAAAGCAGAAAATCGTGAGAATTGGAAGTGGTTCTTGGAACATTTTCGGCTTGCTTGGGAGAAGACTTTAATTTCGACTCGCTGACGTTGATATCTGACCGCCAGAAAGGTGGGCTGACTGTGTGAAAATATCCTGCTCCGAAGTCAGTTCTAACAAGTAATTGCAAGTAGGGCTAGTTCGAATGCGGATATCCGCCTGATCTGGCCATATCCGCCATCCGCCATTGCAAAGGTGACGGATTCATATTCGACATTCGCATCCGCCTCTTGAGGATGTGGCGGATCCTCATCCGCCATGTTTTCGAATATATCCGCCATAAATCCGCCTTGGTCGAATAATTGCAGTGAAGTGTTGTTCTCTTATTTCTCTAGCCTAATAGAAACCTGCCTATTATAGTGCAATTCAGATTAACATAAACTTGCTACACCTATCTTCGACCGCTCTATTTTCTTAGAAATAGTATAGTATAAATGCCAGGAATATATCAGTGAAGATGTCCCTGAAGACAAACTCATGCTCAGCATCAGGATGGGCAGAACTGTGGTGAGAAAGCTCCGTCTGAGCCGGACAATTTTCTAGCCTCTAGGCATTTCCCTGGCTTCTTACTTTGTCTTATTGATTCGTTATTGCTTGCATGCTTTGTAATCATTGATAATCCTTGTCCCTGAAGCACAGTCGCGCTAGATGTCGCAATTGCCAGCTGTGCCTCTGACGCTGTGAATGCTCTGCCCGAGCCGCATGCGTTATACATTCCTCTAGCTTGGCGACTCCCTTGCTTACTATTAAGAAGAATAGTAGTGCTCAGAAGCCCCTCTTTTTGGGTCCAAGGCATCATGGTCAGCCGTATTGTAGACCTTCTGTGTATTACGAATTCTACGTCCTTCTTCCACCGCTTGCTTTCCTAATCAGGTAATTATTCGATTATCCGCCTTGACGGATGGCGGATGGCGGATATGGCGAATAAATATCCTCCAATTTGGGCCATGGCGGAGATATATTCGATATTCGTATCCTCCTAGTCAAGTAGTGGCGGATATTTATTCGAGGCGGATATTTTGGCGGATGCAATCCGCCATATCCGCCATCCGTGTACAGCCCTACAATTCCAAAGGCAACCCATGCAAGCGAATACGTAAGTGATAAACAATTGCGCGAAATCGTCCGCAGTTTTATGAGCAGGGGATATAATGTGCCATTTTCGTAAACCTATCCATTACCACTAGGATGGAGTCATGATTACCGGGGCCAGAAATGAAAGATCGGTGATGTGGTCAAGTGAAATTTCGGCCCATGGCTCAGTGGGGATCGGTAGTGATTGCAGTTCTCCGTATGGCTGGTGCCGGCTCGGTCTTGTCGTTGGCATATGTCACAACCAGTGAAATAACGTTCGACTAATTTCCGCATGCGAGGAACATAGAAGTTCCGTGAGCGCAATTCCGACGTTCGCGCAATTGTAACGGGACTGGACTGGATGAGAGGTAGGGGGAACAGGGAATTTATACCCTAGCCCTATAACGCTCTATATCGCCGCGACCGCCCTCGCCGGGCCGTGCCCCTTGTGGTCTGCACCGTCAGTCGCACTCTCACCCTCAGAGTGCAGTTACCCTGAAAACATCCCAGAATATTGGCCATCATATTAGCAGGGTTCTGTTGGTGAAATCTGAGCTTTCGAATGCCACTATAGATAGTCCAGGGTGGCATAGGGCAACATTGAGGCAGTGCCGCGCGTGAGTTACCCTGCTTGTAGCCGGTGGCGCGCCGTGCTACGGGAAGGCACCCACTGTTTCTGTCATATCTAGAGCCTTCAGGGGATCAGGGGATCAAACCAAATCCAAAGTTTTGCCCACAAGCTTGCCTCAAAGGGGTTAGGCAAGTGCCAAGCAATATTCACAGACCAGCAGGACGGCAGGTTTATGACTCTATTTTTCTATTTCCTTTATATATATCCTCTCACTCTTTCATCTTCACTTTCTTGCCTCTATCTGTTGCTAAAAATGTCCTCGAATCCTATGCCTCTAGGGCATGATTTGCGCAAGATCTTCCTGTTCGATTCCAGATACACTAATCTGAATCATGGCCAGTCTGCTACTCTTCTTTCTCCACCATTACGATAGGCTCAGCCGCGCTAAAATTATATCGGAACAGGATCGTTTTGAACATATCCCGCTCCTGTTCGTGATCACTGGCGTAAGCAGCAAGACGAAGCTGAAGCTCAACCAGACAGGTACATACGCTACAAGTACCGAGAGCTGCTCGATAAATCCCGTGCTGCCGTTGCCGAAATCCTTCGTGCTCCCGTTAATGAATGTGTTTTCGTAACTAACGCAACAACGGGAGTAAACACTGTTCTTCGAAATTTGGTCTACGCTCCGACGGATGTGATTATCTATTTTGATACTATATATGCAGCTTGTGAGAAAACTATTCTGAGTGTCTGTGAGACGACATCCGCAAAATGCCGTAAAGTAGAATATCAACTTATGGTCCATTCGCATAGTGCTATCGTGCAGAAATTCAAGGAAGTTGTCCAAGAGACCAAAAGGCAAGGATTGGTTCCAAAGATAGCTATCTTTGACACTATTGTCAGTCTACCGGGTGTGCGGTTTCCTTTTGAAATGCTTGTGCAGGTTTGCAAACCCGACGGTGTGCTCAGTCTTATAGACGGCGCACATGGCATTGGACATATTCCGCTAGACCTGAATCAATTGGATGCTGATTATTTCACAAGTAATTGCCACAAGTATGCGTATGATACACCATCACGGTTGTTAATTGATTTTTGTACCAGACTGACCTTCTAATTGGATAATAGGTGGCTATTTACTCCCCGCGGTAGTGCTGTCCTTCACGTCCCTGTCCGCAACCAGGAGCTCATAAGAACCACATATCCAATTTCTCATGGCTAACCCAATTGCAAATCAGAACATGCATAATGCTCTTCCTGCTTCTGGGCCAGTTAAAACACGGTTCGAAGGGCTTTTTGAATTGGTCGCTATGCAGATTTAACGACTTACACGTGTATTCCTTCCGCGTTAGCCTTCCGAAGGGAAGTATGCGGGGGCGAAGTTTGCAATATATACGATCTATTGTCTCTCAAGGCACGAGCGCTGTGGCCCCTATACTCGGCACAGAAGTCATGGTTACAGATGCATCATCATCTAATGATGAATTGCGAACTTGCGCACTCGCGAACGTGCGCCTCCCGCTATCCATTGGGACAGCTGCTGATGCGGATGTCGATATTGATCAAGTGGGCAAGATATGCAGTTGGATGCAGAAAACGATGGCAGACGAGTTACATACCTTCCTGCCTGTTTTCTTGTACGGAGATCATTTGTGGACCAGATTCACCGGTCAGATGTATCTCGAGGTGAGCGATTTTGAGTGGGGCGGTGAGTTGTTGAAAGGATTGTGTGAGGCAATCAAGAACAACAAATGGCAAAGTGTTGAGGATCTGGATATATGGGAATTGAAGAAGACGTTGAGCATCTAAAAGATGTAATGACAGTATGAGAACGTTACTGGAAGTTATTATGGAGCTTGGAAGGGGTTGTTGGAAGTCCGCAGACTGGTTGTTCATTCCCAAGCGACTTCTGAAGTCCATATATATGCAAGATTCAACACACAAGACGTGCTCTAATCGGAGAAATATCCAATACCCCGCTTAAGCAGAATCTGAAAGTGTCAAGGACTCAGTATTCAGCGGGCCCAGCTGGTGCGTCAACATATTTGCGGCTTGTCAAACCTTAGTTTAAGGTACGATCGCAGATTTGCTGTCGCAAATCTGCAACGCGTGGTCGCAATGCGCACCGTGTAGTCCCGAAACAATTTGGCTATAATCAACGTCGGGAGACGACAATGAGTAAAGCTGACGTGGCCATGCTATTATGGACACAAGGACAACTACTCACCACAAGAGCCTAATGGAGCATTCGCAACTGATGGATGTTGTGAAGCGTCCCCTCTCCCGATGTACAATAGAACTACTGACGGACACGTAGATACCCACGCTACTCACCACAAGCTGACGTGGCCATGCCATTATGGACACAAGGACAACTACTCACCACAAGAGCCTAATGGAGCATTCGCAACTGGTGGACGTTGTGAAGCGTCCCCTCTCTCCGATGTACAATAGAACTACTGACGGACACGTAGATACCCACGAGACTTTAATATGACGGTGTGCGAAAAATTGCCATTGTTGCGGGTGTTGGCTGTCCCTTCATGGAGGAGTGATTGATCAGTTGATGACTGATAACTCAGACGAAGTGAAAATAATTGCGGGCCTTGATGAAAGTTGGTCCTTGATTTGTTCCGTAGATTGTGAAACAAGCACGGCGCTGCTGAACTATTGCACAAATGAGAGCATTAGATTCAAGTGAGCGGTCGCAGCGTACGAAATTTATACAGGGATTGTGGCAGTGATCTTATGTATATTAGGTTGTATGTCGTCTAACATTAGGAAAGGACTCTATCAAACTTGGAGCAATTATATGGACCACACAAACCAAAACACGGACGAACAAAACAAAGCACGGACACGCGAAGCCACGAACGGATACAACAAACAATACTCTGAACTTGAACCCTCCTTTTTTCATGACAACTAGTTCCAATTGCACGATCCTCCTAAGGCAGGCCGTGGCCGGCGAAGCCTTACAAATTCATAATAGCCGCGAAGGCAGCAACAGCGATCAGGAGTAAATGCAGTAATTCCGCTCTTCCTGCACCGGAAGTTCCAGTGCCCGTAGTGGTAATGGAGTCACCGATATCGTACAAGGCGATTCCAACGTTGGCCAAGGGCACGACCAGCGTATTCGTCTTAGGGTCGACAGCTACCGAGTGAGCGGTAATGTTATCGGTGGGGATAGTTTGGACCAGAGAGTGAGTGCCCGCATCTATGATTCCCAGTATGGGATCCTTCGCCCCTTGCTTGGTACCATCGGCGGTGTTTTGATAAGCCGACACATAATAGAAGTTTGTTGTAGGATCGTAAGTGACTTGATCAGCCCCAGCAATGCCAGGGATAGTAGCAGTGATATTTCCGGTGCTTACGTCCATGATAGCAACGTGGGCAGTTCCATACGTGAAGATAGAGTCCTGACTGCAGCCGAGCAACAGCTGTTCATATGGGCCGAATACTATGCCATGCGAATTGCAATTGGGTTGTTGGAGGACCTTGATGATCTTGAATTGTTCGGTGTCGACCACGTCGATCTCACCGCCTGGATTGGGGTTCGTCTCTGGTACCGACACGTAGACGTAGCCATCGATCGGATTCCAGGCAGGTTGCTCAATGCCGTTGGTAGCATTTGGGAATGTGATATTACCCAGCACTGTATGGTTGGCGACGGATATAATGGTAAGTATGGGGATAGTTTCTTCGGGATTCGTGACTGCGATCAGTTGACGGTTAGAGTCGTAGGCGAACTCGTCGGCTCGAGTGGCCGCTCCTGTATGGATACTGGCAACCACAGTATTGTTTCTGAGATCAACAACCTTTACGGTGCCATCGCCATCGCCGACGTATAACTCGTTGCGGTCAGGGATCACGATAAGACCGTTCGGTCCGGATATGCCATTATCTGGCTTTCCGTTAACAATGTTTAATCCAATGAAACCCGTAATGTCGGCCGTAAGCGTGCCAGAGACAATATTGACGACGTGCACAGCCGCATTCGACCGGTCCGACAGGTAGTAATAACCGTTGTTGATGACCGATTGGTCGACGCTCGTAGCATTCTTTGGCTCCCACGGGACGACGGTTCGTCTATGGTAAGAGACGTCAGCCAAAACAGTGACTGGAAGTAAGAGAAGGAACAATGAGAGCTTCATGGTGGAGGATTGAAATGCTGAAGCGATGGTCTGCGAGAAGTGAAGCGTAAAACCACCTGAGAAACAATCCTGCTTATAAGTGTTGGTTAAGCGAACAGCCGGAACGCCTCCCAGTGTTAACCGGGTCTATCAACCTTTTGATTGTTGAAAGGTTTCTTCTAGCCTTCGCAAACGTTAGAAATTGACCCAACAGCGCTCTCTGCGCTCGCTCATTGACGGGGGCGTCTCGCGGGGCAAATCCCAGACAGCGCCAAGCCTTCAAAGTGCGGGGAAGTGCTTAATCATGAACCCTAATCCTGATCGCTTGGCGCTGTTCTCTAGTGAAGACAGAACACGGTGGGTACACTAACTGCAAATTAACGTAATCTTCTGGCCACTCAATTGCCTCGTCGTACGACATTTTACAATCTGCAATGTCCCCAGAAAAATCCAGTAATCCTAGGTACCCTAAAATGGTACTTAGTGGTACCGGTCATCAAAAGACCCCTCATCGCTCGCCGCGCGAAATTGCAACAGGAGCGGGGAAACGACTACATTGTCCCCCACAAGACACAGGAATCCGGGAAGCTGGCATCTTGTTGTTGGGTCTACAGCATTCCCCAACTCCGGTCGCTGGCACAGCAATCTTGTTTATGCCATCACCGCTCCTTGCTTAACAGCTCCACTTCTCCGCCTACCTTCCGTTGGACATTCTCACACGGTATATGGGCTGAAGTTAAGCGTCGGCAACCTGCCCACTATCGACCGGGTTCCGGATAATGACCGTCGGCTAGCGAAGCAATAAAGTGCGCCAAACCCTGGACATTTTAGGTATTTTCTGGCCAACCACTTACGTTGTTAAAATAGCAAGTCTATCTTCTATAGTAGATTTGTCCTCCACGGTACATGGCGACCAATACATCAGTGACCTGTCTTTTACAGACAGTGATGAGTAAGGCAGCAAGAGGAATGGCGATACGGGTGTGCGTGCAACTTTATGGTTGAAAATGTTTCCGCCGGTCAAGTTATATAGGGCTATGAAATTTCCCTGAGAGTCATCGTACCAACCTATAGTTTCACGATAGACACCAAGTGCGGTATAAATATGGAGTACTGAGACAGAGCATTACCGATATTGTTCTTCATTGTCTTGGGATGTAGAGAAACAAAGTCTGCATCACGACAACGGTGGCCGCGGCTTCAAAGCTTCATTATTGGTGCAGTGTCCGCTAGGTATTGGCAACGGCTAGTTGTCGGTGGCGATGACTAAAAGTCCAAAATGAAAGCCTGACTTCTATAATTTTAAGTCCTGCAGGACGTCGGCACCTCAACGCTAATAGGAAGACCCTCCTGCGCATTTTCTTTGAAAGTACTTCTTTCAATGGCATAGTAGGATGGAATCGATCGCTTCTGGCTCCTCATGGTCCTTGCTAGTGGGCCGCCTTGGTGAAAATGGAAACCAGAATGCCAGTAAAAAAGATAGTTGCAGGAATTGTTTCGCTGAATAGCTTGAAACCCTGCGTCAGATTGGAAGAAACGAGCAGCCATACGGTATGTAACATTGAATCAAGTTCCCCCACGTGATAGCAAACTGCTGAAAAAGAACGATTCTTCCGCGAATTTTGCATATTGCAATTTCAGATTGGGCTGGGAACAACAGCCGATGTCAGCCCAACACAAATACATAGAACCGCTGCAACCTGGATGGTGACCATGCGCGACAACCTACCAAAATGAGCTTTTTCCAATTGTGAGAAAAGACACCATTTGCGGGCACGAACCTATCACCAAGAAACCCAGCTAAAACTGCACCGATGGGGCCTCCAGGCATTCGCGCTTGTAGTACAGCCTTGCCGTACTCCCAAGGCCAAAGAGATTTTTGTATTGCTGGGTGCCTGTGAATCCGGAGATCGACCAGAGTTCGAACCCGTACAATAATCCTCGAAGGGATACAAATACTGATATTGTGTAAGCATTGAGAAGACGCACCGTTTCCTTCCATGAATTGAGTATCACGTCGTACGCGCGAGCGCCTTGGCAATGAATATGGAGAAATCTGTAAAGTTTTCGATGCGTCCACCTATCCAACAATGGATGATTGACTCCGCGGCACCTGATGGGAATTTTGTATCTTCAGAAGTTTACAGGTGTCACATTACTCGTAGCATCACGTTTGCAGAACTGATGGGACCGAACACGCGATATTTTTGTTGGGATAATTACTGTATTAGAGAGGTTCTGCAACTATTTTTACCCGAACCAGATACAATTTTTCAGGTCTGCATCAAATTTACGGCCCAATTTTACGCGAAAGCGTAATAGAGTATAACTTATAACAAATTCGTTATTTATATTGAGATCTTTCGTAGACTCTTCTGACAGTTGTTTTCTATGGATCCTTACCGCATCCGCCTGTAGTTTGCCAACAGAGCAATAATGATTAACGCGATCTCGACCTTCGTGGTTATTCTAGGCAGAATAGTCGACTTATGCACCGATTATCGCCTTATCCTTATTGGAATTCTGTACAGCCACAACATCTCGATGCGTACGATTTATATCCTTCCCACAAGACTCTCTCTGGATGATATGCTAGACGAAGATATTAAACTTCAGTTTCGGTTTAAGAGGTCGTAGCTGCTGATAATTGTGAAGGGCTTCTCCTTCCTGAGTTTGTCATTACCGAGAGGCGTTTCAAAGCGCATAAGGTAGACGCGTTGTGCCTTCTGTTGAGGTAGGTTAAACACAGGCGAAGTAACTTCTATCTATGAATCACTGGACGTTTGGCATATCCGAATAGACTCTGTGATTTAGTGTTATTATAGCAGGTCAGCAGTAAGTGAATTGATTTTGACCACAATGGAGCACATACACGTTCGGATGACGTACGCCTAAACGGAAACCTTTTTCGAGCTTGCGCGGATGTTGTCCATTGTAAGGGAGCAGCAATCGACAACTGTTTCGGGTTTATTGATGGTACTGTCCGTCCAATAGCACAGCTTGGAATCAGCGTGAGGTCTACAATGGCCACAAGGCATGTCCAAATTACTTTGCCGGCATGACGGATACTAATAGATACGACAGCTAACCAACGCCGTGAAGTACCGATCCGTCCAAAGGTGGAGCTACGAGCGCGGGCGAACTTCTTGGAAGCGAGACAACCAGCCTGCATGACGTCGGAAGTGAACGCAATCAATGACGACCCCGCAGCCTCAGAAAAATAAACGCAAATTTAGCTTTGCCTAGCGCCCCAACGAAGGTTTCCGACAGATGTCATCACGTGATATCCAGCGAATAGACACATCCTCCGGAAGAGCCCACAATTTTTCAGATCTCATCACTCCACTTGGGGCTCTAGTAAACAGTATGCAATCCCAGTAGACACGCGAGAGGGAGAAGCGCTCTGAGGCAACCTTGGGCAATCCTTCATCCAGTATCTGACACCTACTCTAAGCCGTGGAGGCGGGATAAGAGAGTCGCGTACCATCCACATCGGATGCATGCTGCCGGACTGTGCACCCGTCAATCTTGGGATCATTTCGCACATTGGTCCGCCGTTTTTCCGATTTCTCCCGATGCAGCCTTATTTGATCGGAAACCTGCGCCTCCATCATGTGATAATGCTTAAGTGTTCTCGTCAGGGACGTTCTAACCCCTTTCCGAACCCTAAAACGAGACTGTCCCGGTGCACTCACATAGAAGGAGCCGCAGGTCAATTTCGACAAGAAAAACAAAATTTTTGATGCAAAATGGAAGTCGAGTATCCTCTGTGTCAATCATCGCGCCCTTTGATCGATCATTATTCAAGTGCAGCTATAAACAATCCTGTCTCTAGTTGTGGCAATGACAAATCAACAATAATGAGTATATGTGGGTCCCAAAATTTGCACAGAATTGTCAGCCTCCTCACGGGACGTTAAACTGTGTGCCTTCTGTGCCCGCGGGGTAATGCGGGGTAATAAGGTTTCATTAAGTGAGTGGAACGTCGGCGAAAAGCTATTAGCAGTTCGTGTGGGTCCGCCACCAAACTACCGCAAACTCTCGTCCAATATGAATTCGGATAGAGAAGCATTCCCATACGGAGGAGTACGATCTTGCTCTCCCCGCTCACACACTCCATTAATCTCTCATTGGCACGTACTGCGCTTGACGTACCCTTCCCACACATCGTTGCAGGCTCAATCTGACTGCCGTACATAGCTTGTTTCCTCATGTAGCACGTTCTAGGTGGCGAACATTTATCAATGCCGCTGATTTTTTCAACCCGCTGGCTCTCAGGTTACGCTATAACCCGAAGAGCCACCAGGCTTAAAGAGAACGGGAAATAATGAGAGAGCAATCGACTCTGCATCCCAGAACAAGGTTGGTCAGAGTTGGCAAAGGATCACGCGGTCCAGAGTCCTGAACCATGGTCTTGAAGTTTTAGCGCGAATGTTGAAAATCCCATCCTGCCGTAATTCCGTTGACATGTCTATTAGAAATCATTTCATACGTTATAGCGAACTAGCTTTCTCTTTTGTTGAGTTAAAAATGCAGCATCTAAGCTCATTGTGGCTTCACGCCCACAAACAGTTTATATCATCTACCCCACCTTGACAGGGTCAGGTGCCAAAATCTTGCGTCTCCCAGCGCGAGAAGGATCACCGGAGACATATTGTGGCGCGCGCGGAGAAATTTGCTGTGCCTGGCGCCAACTCCGCCTGCGGCAGATACCTGTATCCGTGGCCAACAAGTCATTTAAAGGCGCTCTATGTCCCGGTATTTACGACTCGTTCCCCTAAAATTGCACACAAAAGGAAAAATTTCAAACCATGGCTGGAGGTGCAAGGAAACCTGTCAACGTCTTCAGATTGAAGAATCTACCTGAGCCGCGAGAAGTCTTCAACTGGAGACTGTGGCTCGCCGTGGTCTCCTTCGGCCTCATGGGCGCAGCTCGTGGTATTGACGAGGGCTTGATCTCCGGCGCCTTCAACTCGAAGGATTTCCAGAACACCATCAATTACAGCTCGTACAGCAAATTGGAGCAGACGAATATCAAAGCCAATGTGACTGCTATGGTCCAGATTGGCTCTGTTGGTGGTGCTCTTTTGTATGTCCCAATCCCATTTTATGTTCTATCATGACGATTGCTCCCTTCACAGACTGACATCTGATACCTTTTTCGCTCATAGTGCATTCTTAGTTTGTGATCGCATTGGCCGTCTCTGGGCGACCCGTCAACTCTGTGTTCTGTGGATTTTAGGCATTGTCATCTTTATGGGAGCAAATGGAAAATTGGGCGCCATCTATGCCGGTCGATTTATTGCTGGTCTGGGTGTGGGACAAACGACTGTCGTCGCTCCCGTCTATCTCGCCGAGATTGTAAGTTGATGGGCACTCACCGTGGTGTTACGACGTGTGACCGTGCTAACTGCTTACTGCTGTAGGCTCCGGCATCCATTCGAGGTCTTTGTACTTGCGTCTTCACCGGTTTCGTGTACCTGGGAATCGTGCTGGCCTACTTTGCCAATTACGGCTGTCAGGTCAATCTCGGCGATGGGACTCACAAACGATGGGTAAGTACTTGGTTACACCAGTATAAGACATTGCGTGTTCAAATTGAATGTTTAGACTGACCCAGTCATAGGAGGTGCCTACCAGCCTTCACATTATGTTCGCTGGCATCATTTTCATCCTGTCGTTCTTCCAGTATGAATCGCCTCGCTACCTTGTCAAGGCGGGTAAGAACGAGGAGGCCTGCAGCAATCTTTCCCGCCTGCGCAATCTCCCGGTCGATAACGAATACGTGGTCCGCGAAATCAGCGCTATTCAGAACGCGCACGAGGCTGAAATGGAGGCAACCATGGGAGCAGGCTGGCTTGGTGTGGTCAAGGAGATATTCCTGGTCCCAAATAACCTGTATCGACTCTACCTCGCCTGTATGGTGCAGATTTTGTCCCAGTGGTCCGGAGCCGGATCCATCACCCTCTACGCTCCCGACCTCTTCAAACTGCTTGGCATCACCGGCACCAATGAGTCGCTGTTGGTCACAGCCATCTTCGGCATCATCAAGCTGATGGCAGCAATCATCTGTGCCCTGTTCCTCGTCGATGTCATCGGTCGCAAGCGTGCGCTACTCATCGGCATCACGCTGCAGGCCATCTCGATGATCTACATTGCTGCTTTCCTCACTGACGTGCCCCAATTGGGCATCGTGAAAAACTTCGTTCTGCCCGCGTCGAAGCAAGGCGCCAGTCGCGGCGCTATTGCCATGATCTACATATCCGGTTTTGGCTGGGCGCTTGGTTGGAACTCAATGCAATACTTGCTCACTGCCGAGCTGTTCCCGCTGCGCATCCGTGCCCTGGCGACGTCGATGTCTATGACATTGCACTTTGCCAACCAGTACGGCAGCTCACGAGCGCTCCCAAACATGCTGCTGTCGACTACCAATGGCGGCATGACGCCCAAAGGCACTTTCTGGTTTTTCGCGGCTGTCACCATCATTGGTGGGCTGTGGGTGTGGTTCAGCGTGCCTGAGACGGCTGCACGCACGCTCGAGAGCATGGATCGCCTGTTCGAACTGCCTTGGTACAAGATAGGATTGTATGGCAATAGGGATGCCGAAGAGCGGGATGTGGTCATTTCGGAGAAGGAAAGGATTGCTGAAGAGACGCACGGCACGGCCCAGCACTGCGAGGAAAAGCCGGCAGACAGCTCCACCCTAGTCTAACGGTGTCCGTTGTTGGCTGAGGTATGTGTCATAGTCTTGAGGATTCCTGCGGCTTGGGTGGCCGTAATGATTGATAGTTGTTTTAATGAGCTGGTATCGTCAGCCGTAGGAGTCGCGCCATGTTTTGTTATTTTGTGGTTCTTCTTGTCAATCAATTTATTTTAACCTGGACGTGAGGAAATGTATGAAATATTGGTGATGATACCGATGACCCTTAGATATATCGAGCTTAAATAAGACGACTACCTAGCCCTTTGTTTCTTGTCCTGTTAGTAATAAATCTTGAGGAAGAACTCGCCATCACAGAAGTTGGCTGAATTGGAGTATGAGGGACCGTTTAAGCTCGAGGCTTGCGTCTGAAGTCTCATGGGTTAGCAGAAACCGTGCGGTTAAAATGGTTGACTGCTTGGCTTCGACTATCCACCATCTCTCACTGTGCTCCAGAATCCTGTGAAAAGGAATAGAAAAATCTAGCCTACGATCATACAGTGTAGAATGATATGGTAATGTTTGGATTACTCATCAAGTGGAACATCTAGAAGGGTCCAGGTGGTTCCAGGCGGTAGAGCTCAACCATAAATCGAGAGTACGTGAACCTATAGATAGAAGAGTAAGGTCGTGCAATCCTTCTGCTGTAATAATGCAAAACATATTCAACAAAATTCCTTTGGGTTCCACGTAAGAGCTACAACTCCAATACTTTGATAGAAGTTACTGATGTTGTACATACCAGCCCGATTCATCACACCAATATTCGTGGTCTGTGACATAGTCAAAGTCCTTAGTATATCATGATACCCTGATTCTCCTTATTTAACACCTTATCAGTTGTCTTATTTCTTTTTGGCGCAGTTATTGTCAATGGCACCAAACCCACCGATCCCGACGAGAAGAGCAAACTAAGCCGAGGCAAGAATATTGCCATCACTGGCCCTGGCCTTGCAACACAGCTTTTCTTGGAGGCCCAAGTCTAAGAGCTCTGTTAGAGACATTCATCTGCCATAGTATTAATAGAACTTACCAAATGTTTGCCAATTTAATGCCGCCATTTGTACACCTCGTTTCCAGCAAATAATTGGATCGTAATTCGTAATTATGGCAACACAAAATGGCAATGAATTGCTGATTCGCAGCAGTGAGCATCTCGAGGGCCCTCGGAGTCCGCATTAAGACGCAAACCCCAGCCGTAAGTGATTGCCGAAGTTTGTTCATCACTGAGTATACTTCTAGGCAACACTAGACCACAAAGTAATTGACTGAGTTATATTTCGTGAACAAGTATTCGCATCTCTGATGAAATAGTTAAAAGTCATTTATGATGGTCAGACAATGCTAGAGAAGTACCGTTGAACATTGTGGTTGTGGGCCAGGGTTGTTGTTGCTGACCAAGTGCTGATGAGATATCAGCCTCCACAATATTGTTGATGGTGCTTTGGTTTTCACTAATTCTGGGACTTGACACTCATTTTCGGGCTATTCGGCATCTAACATTTTGCTATATCCGGCGTTGTAATATATACAATATACGCATTCCATTCGGGCACGAAATAACCCTTTCGTGTTGTGGGCGTTGGGCGGGTGTTTGTCTACACCTACCATTTGTCCCCCATATGGGAGAGCATTGAAAAGCAATCAACCTTCCATACTCAAGTCATTAGTTGCGCTTCCAAAAGCATTAGTGACCATCTATTTTTATTAGTGATCAAGATTAAACTCCCGACCGGACATCACCAAAAATTCTTAGCTAGGAATTACTCGTACAGAAAGTAGAGTACACTCAGTGTGTTCCTTGACGTACTTTGGTAACCGAGATAAAGAGACTGCGATCATTCCGGGACACTCTCTAAATTTATTGCGGATAACTAAATAAGCGACCTGACATTTATTCTGCATCACTGAGAGGATAGTGGCCGCGCCACTGCAGGGTTAGCGATACTATCACTAAACGAGGTCATATAGACACCTAGCAAGAAGTAAATGTGGAAGGGTGCCCAGGGCACCTGACGTCGATGTTTGCGCTGTCGAGTCAGTCGTACAGTACAGCTATTTTGTTAGTTAGTCTCCCTAGGCATCTCCCTACGAACATTTTATAGTGTGCCGCCATGGACACTAAATACAACCTAAACATGGAGTTTTTAGCGAACGCCTCAACGATCCTGTCGTCCATCCCTGCGCTCACTAAACTACATCCTCACCTTCTCACTCGAGAAATCCGAACTAAATGTTCATCAACTCCATTGACCTTCCTCTCACCATGGACTCTTCAAAGATTATCGTCCTGATAACTGGTTTGTCATCCGACTCCCAGAATGTCATCTAACCCTCTCCAGAGTGTGCCCAAGTATTCGACTTCTCCACGCAGGTGCAACCAAGGCTTGGTTTCGAAACCGCCAAGAACCTCCTCATCTCCTCTGGGTTAGGGTGTATTGATGTCCTTCGGCGAAGGGGGCGCATCAGCCGCTGGATATCCGTGTAGGTTGCCATGGTCCGGATGTATCTTGATACTTTTTTTATATTCCGTTCACCTAGTGTGACGTTGACAGTTGTTGAGACAACCATTTGATTTCCCGATTGCGAGGTTGCCGATCCGGTCGAACGTCGTGAAATTGTGTCACTGCACCATCTCAAAAGAAAGAAAGAGAGAGAGAAAGGGAAGGGC
>PPJX02000191.1:0-21293 GCA_003705915.2 Lipomyces lipofer | reverse complement strand
CCCCCACATAGCCTATCATCGTTGCCAATTCGATTCGCACTGGGTGAGTAGCCGCATCTCGCACTAATTTCCCATACCAACAACGTAACGAAATATCCAAACTTAATTCCATTCAGACTCTTCGTGATTCCGTCAGCTACCATATTGTGCCCTGGAACTGCAGTGCCAGATGGATCGTTGTGGCGCCCACCGATGAACCGGATTTTCAGAAACCTAAATCCATATTCTCGGCACTACTGAATTAGCCGATGCAAAATGCTGCGGCGCGATACGAGCCGAAGAGGGCCACATTATTGCCACTAAAATTCTATTGCCCCGTATCCGCTAGAAGCATTTTACGCAGCGAGGCGCACGCGGCTGAAAAGGTGCGGCTGAATATTTACGCTTTGGAGAATGCTTACAACCGCTCGACATGATTTAACTTAGGCGAAATTTTCCACCGGTTATATGTTCAGAACGCACGTACGGAATAGATAGACATATATGTGTGGATATTTAGTTCGCACAATGTATTGATCAAAATAAAGACAAGCAAAACCAATTGCTAAACCCTACACCCTGATACAACTTGCAGTGTCTAAGAGGGGTGGGTGGTATGTGTGTACTGCATGTGCACATATGAAAGGCGCTCTTACTCGTACAGTTTATCAAAGTGTTTGTATATGGTCAGCCGCCGCCCATCGTTGTAAGCCGAAGTGGACGTTTTGCAGAGGCTAAATACAAGAAACTCGCTCATTAGAATAATAGAGTATAATTCATTGCGCTACCTCCATCATCCAAGTGAGGCCGACATCCCCCTAATAGTTACCGAGGCAGTAAGTACACCACACGATCGCAATGGCTCGCTTTGCTTATCCATTACGGTTGTCGAGGTTTGCGATTGTAATGAATCACGTTTTGTATGTGTATTCAAATTGACGGGTAGGTGTCCGATTACATTACCCTGTTCAGTAGTAATTTTGTCAGTACGACCGGTGGCTGCCACTAAATTAGTGCCTAAACGTTTTATGCCCCTCTGTACTTGTGGTGGCTAGATGGCTAGGTCAGCAAGACTCGGGCGTTTGCTCAATGGGTGCGGGTGCGGCATGGCTAAACGGCGGATTTACCATCTTAAAAACAGGAAGGGTCAGCCGCACCTGCATCCAGCCGCATCAAATGTTGTGACGCCAGCCGTCCTTTGCTCATACTCCCACAATATTCGATCATGTCGGAAGCCGCCCCATTTGTCAGCGGACCTGGTCAAAGCTGAAATGATGTCATATTTTGCAGTAGCATATCTGCCACGCTGACTGAGAATTTTAGGTTTTGAATATTTGTAATAATTACGCTATCAAGTGTCACGGTGGGGCATTTGCTCACCACTGGTAGTGTATTGGAACATTTTTTTTTTGGGATTACTTCTTGCGGCATCACGCTAGTTCTATTATTATGCAACACAATCTACTTGTACCCCGAGCGTATTAATCCAAACCAATAACTCTACTCCGGCAACCACGCCATCAACCACTTTAATCCTATCTCCTACTGCCTTCGTAATTGCCTCCACCATTCCTGCCATTCCAGCACATCCTAGACAAATTACTGTCGCGCCATTCGCGACCGCTTTGATAGCTGCTTCACCAATTCTTTGGTTGACAATAGACCATGAAGTTCTAACACGCCTAGTCCTGTCGAAAATGTACGAATAATTGAAGATATCTTGCTTACTAATGCGAATACGAATAAAAAAAATTTATTCGTAAATTATTCGTAATATTCGTAAAATTTAAGTACTTGTACAACAAAATTACGCCTCGCTGGCAAGCTCGCTCCTATAAGCAGGGCCCTGTCTTCTATTGGTTCCTTTATGCCTCGCTTCGGATACCACAACTTTCCCTCAAGCGAAGAGACGTTGAAGTGTGACCAAAGTGAATGCATTTCACATGATACTGATGACGATGAAATACCAGCATTTGCACCGGGTTTCGACGCAATCAATGGCTTACCGGTGTACTGCGGCTTCAAATGTCTTATTTGCCGTGAAACGTGTCCACTAAAACGGGAATCAATGCGGGCACATATTTCAAGGCAGCATCGAGGAGTTGATGGAAGGTACTCCACAGCATATGTACAGGTATTCTATGGAAGGTCTGCTGCATGTCAGCAGCCCAGATATGTCCAGGTCTCCGATGTGAACAATCTGGCCGAACAGCGTTGCGACAGTCAAGAACTAGGCATCCCAGAAGACCTCGACAATGTTGCCGGCCACGAAGTAGCAGTTGCCGCCCGGGACGAGAACCAGTTTGGTCAAAAGTTTGGCGCATATATTCTGATCAAGGCTTTACATGACAAGGACGAACTTGATCTTCTGGTTCTCAAACCGCGGACGATGGGCTTCCAAGCGCTAAAGAAATATACCATCGCGTATTTTAAAACGTGTTGGGGGTATGTCAGCGCTGGCTTCCAACCATTGTTAGAAGTATGACGAGAATAAGTATGTGTGTCAATACTACCTGATACGACAGCGCAGAGATGTAACTGATCCTTCAGGAATTTTTTTCGGGCGGTACAGCAGGAGGAGACAATATCAAACTACGACGAAATATGGGCTCAAGTTCTTTGGCTTGGCTGTATGGCTGTGAACGTTTCATCAATGAGCATTGCGAAGGATATTGTGCTCACCGCCGCACAATCACTTCATGCTACGGACAAGACCAGCTCTATTCCGGGTAACAAATTTAAAGTCAGGGTAATAACACTAGCGTCCCTGAATGTTGCGTTATTATGCCTAAAGCAACACGCTGTCGCGGCTGTACATTACCCGGCCTGGAAAAAGCACAAAACGTGTTTGTCTGTATGCCACAACCATATGCAAAGTGTTGGCATATAGTTTTAAGTGTAGTCTAGGGGTTCATAGGGTAAAGCGGCAAAGTATCTAACCAAGTAATACCTCACAAATGTCTCGCAAATTTTAGTTTAAAGCAAAAACATACAAGCATGATTAACACGATGATTTATTTTATTTTGTATTTGAATAATTTCTGGTGGCGATGAAAGGTTTTGTTGGATGTGGTGGTACAATTGCCGAAAAGGATGCACCATACTATACAGAGCCAAAGCTATGTCGGGTCCGGCTAGCCTCGCAATTAGTTGCCTACGTTCGTTTCCATCGCGCTTACAGCATTTAATTTGTTCAATGTTTGACTCACCTCATTCCCACACTCTCCCCGCCGCCATTTCTGCCCCAGAGCAAATGTGATTACCCGCACTTACGTGGTGATGCATAAGTCAGTAAGAGCTATAGTTAATGATTGGGTGCCATCGGGGATCCAGCTCGCCCTCACTAACAACGAGCAAATCTCGGCCCACTTTAATGAAACTTGAAGATACATGAGCAGATTACGATGTCTTCATCGCCTAATAAGAGCTTGAGTAGTCGGGGCCCTGGGAGAAACATGGCTCCGCTGACGAAGCGGCGATGCTGGAACTGTCGGGGTATGACTATTGCATCACCAATTTACGGTTTTCATTGTGATGAATGAGAGTCTAACTTCCGTTTTCAATAGACCGGAAGGTTGCATGTGATTTAGGTTTCCCGGAGTGTCGCAATTGCACTCTCTCAAACCGCAAATGTCAGGGATATGGGCTGCGTCTCTCTTGGCCATCTGATAAGGACTTTCGCCGTACAATCCTTGGGAAGACTCGCTCCCGGTATCGAAAATCGGAAGCAGGTTCTGAAACCTTTCATTTCATAAATGCATCATCTTGGGATGTCGAACTGCACAACTCCCTTATTACTCTAAACTCAGGTGGGTCAATTATCATTCCACGGCCAGATTGGACCTTGCACTTATGAATTGCATCATCTACAGATAAAATACGAACTTCCAGACTGCTTGCCATTCCGCTGTCCGTCGCTATGCTGCGGAGCCCAAATCGCCTTACAGGCCAGGAGCAGGATTTGGTATCATACTGTATGTCACCAATCGGAATTTATCATGATAACTAAATTAACCTAAGGTTAGTCGTTACGGTTGTTTCCAAATCGTTGACTTCTATCGGAGCCGATGCGCAATGGCTTTGTAGCATACTTTTTAAACTCTCCTTTGGCGACGACTCTTTTTCTTCCACTGCTGTTCTTCAAGCACTTCTTGCCTTGTCTTCATTATATCTTTACGGCCACACGCAAGAGGCTGTGCGCTTGAAAGTGGCTGCTTTGTCTGCATTGAACGCGTCTATGAAACGATTGGTGGGCCCAAAGGAAGCACAACAACATATTGCTGTGGGGATGCTACTTTGCGCGTTTGAGGTCTGGATCTGTCTTGGCTTGTCTTATTTTAGTCTTATGCTTACTTTCTTTTGAAAGACCTTCCTTCCCTCGGAGACTTCTTTTCAATGGCCACTGTATATTTCGGGTGCAAAGAGAATGCTATGTGCAATAGATCACTACGTACCAGCAATCGAAACGGACACGGAACTGCTTCTGCTCTGGATGTATTACCATGACGTGTTGGGAAGGTTCACGTCACGTCATTGGCCACACCAAACGGCGGAGCAGGTCGCTATCACTCGAAAGCATAAATTTGCATTGGATAATATAGCCTTGATTCCCAGAGGAAAGGTGCGTTAGCATCCCCTTAGTTTTGCTTTGTCGCCTTGATCTAAAACATATCCAGGTGCTTGGTGTCTTAGGATGTTCCTTGGAGATGCTGGATCTGATATCCCAGATGAGTTCCTACTCTCATCGGCGCAGACATGGAGCACGTGTTCTAAGTGAACAGTACAATTCATTGGACACACTCGAGAGTGAGTTGAGTTCTCTTCGGCAGGACACAGATTATTCGGGGACGATGGGCTCTCCACAAGAGGCGCATAAAGTTGCGCAGATCGCAGAACTATATCGTCTTGCAGCGCTAGTGTACCTTGAGCGCGTTCTGAGAAACATTTCGAGGCCGTCGGAAAAGGTTAATAACTGGCTCAGTCATTCATTCACTATAATATCACAACTGGAAAGCTGTGAACGACCATTTCCTCTGTTTATTATTGGATGCCAGGCCCGTACGGACGATCAAAGGTCCAAAATTCTCGCCATTCTTTCGAGAACGCAGAAGGAGTCTAGTCAGCGGACTATGGACACTGTGCAACGAATGATCGAATCTATTTGGATTCAAAGTGACCTACAATTGGATAGTGGAGGTGAGATTGACTATCCACATGTCCTTGACGCAGTGATGGGCTCTTGTGAAGTGCACCCGAGCCTAGCCTAATTTAGCGATACAAACAATTCGAAGCCGAATTTTAGCATAATAAATATGGTAGTGCCTTGGAATGCCTAGGGAACTACGAGATGAGGGGGACAGTAGTCCTATGTAGTAGCACTCCTGCAACCCCGCTTGGTAATGTTATCCTGCAGCAATGGCTTGAAGCCCCATCATCTAATTTATAGTCTCCGTTTGGTGCATTATTCAGGGTTTACTTGTCCATTTCTTGTATTCTCTTGTTATTTTAAGTAATTGTCAGGTGTCCTTGGTCCTGATGGGGGATAGATAGGGATTTGTGCCAGTCCGAAGGGTAGTCTAATATTTTTGAACGTATCTGCGTACTCGAGTTTACGATTAATCCAATCGGGTTTCCTGTTTAGTCCATTGCAGTCCAGTCTAGTCTAGGTGTTCTTCTGCCTAGGTCTTTACCCTCCAGTCCAGTAAAGCGTCGCTCCGTCCTGAGTGTCAGCCATTGGCAGGCTGTTCGCACCCTACCCGTCGGTGTAGTACATAGATATGTAGCATCGTAGCTCCAGCTCCTAAACACAAGCATCATAACTCTCCACCATCATGCTCTTGCACCACAGGCAAATTTCCGAAATACCTTCCATGAACCCTGAACCACCAAAGTTCTCATGCATGTCACGGGCGCCGTATAATTCCAGCTTGACTTAATGGTCCCTCCAAAGAATGAGAATTTACAACCATATGAGGATGCTAGAGATGCATATATTTTTAGGTGGCACGAGGCCGGCGTCATCTGTTTTGCAGGTAAAAGCAACTGTAGTAATCTGAGTCAATATAATAGATTCTATATTGACCCTACCCCGGGTCAATGCAACCAGTGTGGTGATCCACTCCACTCATTTGTTCAAATGGATGGAATGGATGGAAATGGAGGTCCGTGCATTCATTTCCATCGTCCATTTCCATCCATTCGATCTGCCTGCTGTTACGTAATCCATCCATCCATTTAAAATAGGCGTGGAATGGATGGATGGACGGATGGACAGGATTTTAGGGGTTCGGGTTTTGAAGGCAGGGGCTACCCCTGGGACGCGCTTCAGCACGCGTCTACGTAGCAATTCTTGTATCTTTGCAAGTAAACACTCTTACTGTAAGACATCAATATGGCAGAAACATACAGATCTGATAGTCATGCACGTGACTTTCATTATCTGCTCTGAAATGCACACGTAGAGGACAAACAAATAAATAGAAATGGATGCACGAAATTACCATTCAGCTGCTCTTGAAAGTGATCTGCAAGTAAAGTAAGCTTTCTCATGGTTCCTGACTCCATGGAATGCCGTCTTAACCAAACTTTCGGCGGGGTCGCGTCGGAGGATCCATATTTTCTAAGTTGTCAAGCGAGCGGCAAATGATCGAGATAGTTCGTTCGTATTATGTTTGTAAGAGAGTCAGGGTAAATTTCCTCACGCCATACCTAAATAGGAATACGATTACTATACGATTGCTTTACGATTTTGCGGTAACTATACGATTACTTTACGATTAGGTTCTCGGTTTTGCGATTAACTTTACGAATAGTATAAAATTTTGACGGTACCGTAATCGTATCCACCCCTAATTCGAAGTGCCGGTTACGCAAGGATACTGGAATTTTGACTGTGTTCGTTAGTATCAGAATTTTACACATCCGTGAATCAAGTTAAACCGAGTTACGGGAACCAGCCACAAGTCCAAATGCGGGATTCGTAGCGGGTGGCCAAAGCTCAGTGCGGCGCTGTAGCCGTACAGAATAAAACTAGGTCGCCTCGCAATTAGTTGCCTTCGTTCCATCGCGCTTACAGCATTTAATTTGTTCATAGTTTCACATTCCTAAAATGGGACGTTCATGCTACTCAACCACACACTGCTCATAAGCTTATTTATTATATCATTGTGATACGACTGACCCACCTCATTCTCACACTCCGCCGCCGTCTCTGCCCAGAGCACGTGACTACCGTGATTATCCGCACTTACGTTGGTGACACAGTTAAGTCAGTGAGACCAATAGTTAATGATTATTTGCCATCGTTTCGGTTAAGGGCGTCACCGCGACAACATCTGGAACCGTCTTAATCCAACAATTCGTTGGTACTGCATCTGGATCATTCGCTGCAGGTTACTACATCTCGAGAAGTGGCCGCTATTTTCCTGCCTCGCCCATAGCTGCCGTGTTACTGTTTTTTGGCATGATCGCTCTTTCTACCATTGGATTGGATACGCCTCAGCTCCTAGTCTCGTCCTTATTATTCTCCCAAGGATTTGGTAGTGGTCTTTTTTTTACTACGACGTTAATCGGATTAGTGGCGTCAGTGCCTTACGAAGTTCAGGCGGTCAGCACCAGCGTGGCGTGCGGCTTCCGTTCTATCGGCGCTACACTCGGAATTGCCATTGCAGCTGCCATTTTCTCAAACACACTTGCTGCAAAGCTCAACGAACGTGTCACTGGTCCAGGAAGCGAAGAAGTCATTCGGTTGGTCCAAGATTCTATAGATGAGATAGTGAATATTCCGAGTGAATCGACAAGGGATGTGACATTGTGCTTCCTCGACGCTGTTCATTCGGTCTTGTACACAATCACGTTTGCGTATGGCAATCGCGTTTTGCTTATCTTGGTTACTGTTTGGAATGTGCCACTTGTGCTTTTTGCCCTTGACCGCAGTGTGAGCATCCTTCCAAAACGTTCATCGTCTTCGATCTCGGCAGGTGGATACTCAACCTCTAGAAATTGCTGAATCAGTGCGAGGCTGTACGTATCACAATCCGAAGTTGGCCTCAGAGAGAACAAACGAAGAAGTTGCGCGTAAAAGTGAGACTCTCCCTACGCGCCACATCTCACATATCGGCGATCCCTTCCTGCAGGGGTCCGCTGCGCCCGATAGTAGTTCTTCTTTGTATCCTGATACGTCACGACAAACTATTTGGTAATCTCAAACCTATTTCTAGAACCTTCTACGATCTACGATCGTAGGCTATCGTGTTCTACACATTTCCACAGTAGACAAGGATACCTATCTTGCTACTACAACTGACAGGGGCAATAAGCACATTAGCGGACTATGGTGCACATATGAAGGGTCGAGTGAGAAGGGTCCGGGTTCGCAAGTAGTCATTGAATAGCAATATAAGCCTTAGAAATTTAAGAGGAGTTTTACTTCAGTCAATCAAGCAGAATGACCCAGAGAACGGTAGAAATAGTAAGTGCCAGGAATTGGCGGTCCCGCCATGGTGGATGGTTAGATACTGGCTTTGTAGCGGCCGCTCGTCTATCCTCGCGCTTTACCGTCACTTCGTCTCTGCGCACGGCCGCATAATCTATGTCAGGTTCGGACGTTGGTTAACCAAGAACTCACAATGGAAGAACGGGTTGGTGTTTAAAATTCTATTTTTGATGACAAGTTGACAACCTATGGTTAGCCCTGACCCTATGCTTTGGCCCGGCTGCCAACATGATTGCCTGAAGACCGGTAATAAATCCATTGAGATGCCAGTGCAGAACATGTAATTCGAGTTCGCCTGGGCCAACATGGACCCGAAGGATTATATTGCTAAGCGTCACTACGGGGCAAATATGGCGATTATTCTTGTTGCGCTGTCAGATCCGTAGGTTTGATAGCGGTGGTAAACTGTTTGATGTTCTAAGGATATTTTTGGAGGCAGGGGGGCTGGCGGCTGATTCTACCTCAATCGCCTCGCTTCCCGTAGGGCTGCAGACCTCGAACTGCGAACCTAATAATGTGCGTGAAGAATCATGCTTAGGTTTAAGGTTTGCAGATCTAATTTCAGCCGCAGAGAGCCACACACAAACGCCGTATGAAGCGAAATACACCCACTACGAGATATGCTATTCAACCAGTGCTAATAGCCTAGTCAATTTTCAGCCGCAGAGCTCGAACGACCAGCATTGGTGTATGAGGCACAGCACCGCACAGTGTTTAGTTATAAATAGTCATCTGCAGTCCGCAATATTCGAGAGATGGACATTCTGTCCAAACCTTGTACTGGATCCCGCATTCGTCTTCAAAATGACTGACGAGATCGAAGTCAAACACGACACACCCGTCCTGGTAGTAGGAGCTGGTCCCGTCGGCTTGCTTACAGCCTACGGATTAGGTCGCCTGGGCATCCGATGCATTCTTGCCGAGCAGAGCTTGACAACGACAAAATGGCCCAAGATGGACTTGACAAACTGCAGGTCCATGGAGATTCTGAGGATGTGGGGACTCGCGGATGAGTACCGTCAACAAGAAGGGGCTGTGGGGGAGAATTATCATTTTGACTGCATTTTCTACACTACAATGGCTCCAGGTGGGAAGTTTCTGGGTGCTTGGGTACGTTTGCAATCTTCTGTAGTGTCCTGGTGGTTCAAATAGCTGATCAAATGCAGCAAATGCCGTCCGTCGCGCAATGGCGAGAGTCGATAGCCAAGCAGAACGATGGTACGCAACCCGCTGAACCCGGCCAACGATGTTCGCAGATCATATTCGAGGCATGGATGAAGCGGAAATGCCTCGAGCATCCTCTCATTGATGCACGCTTTGGTCTGAAGTTTCAGTCGCTTTCCGAGGATGAGAACGGAGTAGTCTCCACATTTGAAGATTTAGACAGCCAGAAACAAACTATCCGGAGCAGATATGTGGTTGGATGCGACGGTGGAGCTAGCAAAGTGCGCAAATCAGCGGGCATCAGCATGATCGGAGGTGCTATGTAAGATATTCCATCCACAATCCGAATTATGAGCTGACATTTATAGGCCCGTCACAATGTTCCTTGTTCATTTCCGATCCAAGGAGTTCGCGGAAAAGCGCCCATTTGGAAGATTTTGGCACGCGTTCCCCACAGATGGTGCTTTCATGGTCGATCAAGACGAGGAGGACACGTTTACCATACAATGGCCACTAGCAGGCGAGACCGATCCCACAAAAGTTGACCCTCTTCATGCCATCTATAGCGTCCTTGGAGGAGCTAATGCACCTTACAAGGTAAAAGTAGACGAGGTTCTGACCAGCAGTGCTTGGAGACCAAATTTCTGCATCGCCGAAAGCTATATATCCAAGGGGGGAAAAGTAATCCTCGCGGGAGACGCAGGTAATAATCTTCAAACACCACCGATACTTAAGCAATGTTAATTTGAGCCAGCTCATCGGAATCCGCCACATGGAGGCTATGGAATGAACAGCGGCGTGGAAGACGCACTGGCAATCTGTTGGAGGCTCGCCGCGATGTTGAACAGATACGGTGGAGAACATCTTCTCCAGTCTTATGGCGAGGAGCAAAGACCCATCATGGTTCGGCGACTGGAACGATCATTTCGACATGTCAGCGAGCACTTTCCCCGCGTGCAGTTCGAAATCGATAATCCCGGTCTCTTGAACGCCGATACCGAAGAAGGTGAGAAGCTGCGCAAACGGGTCACTCACTATATCAATATGTCTGGCTCTGACTGTACCGACCGCGGCATCGAGCTCGATTCACGGTATGAGTCGGCTGTTATCTTCAAAGATCTAGATGATACGGTACAGCCGCCGTGGGATTTCAAGCGGTATGCACCGTCGACACTTCCTGGTTCGCGAGCTCCTCACGTCTTTCTTAACGATGGTTTTACGAGCATTTTCGACCTCTATGGGATGAGATGGACCTTAGTCCAGTTCATAGCCTCGGAAGGCTCTGACGCCAATCCTTTCGTCGAGGAGGCACGTGAAATAAACATGGATCTGACGAGTGTGGTTCTAGTAGGGGAGGATCACGTCCGTAGAATATGGGAACGAGATCTTGTGCTAGTCAGACCAGACGGTCATGTGGCCTGGAGAGGCAATAAAATGCCAAGTAGAGAAGAAGTACGAGGGCTCATTAAAGTCGTGACGGGGCAAGCAGTCTTTCCAGGGTATGTACCATCGTCGGCGCTGACCGGCGGATTTCGGGAAATTGCTGCACTTATGGAAAAGACATCAACAGCAGTCGATTCAAGGCAATCCGAAGCATTTCAAATGTAAGCTGGGAGGAAACAATTTCGTACATTTTGCAATTTATCTTGCCTTCGCCTCCTAATTGCTTGTCCAAGCATTCCAGTCAGTGCATTCACAATAAATGATTTCCACTCGCAAAGTCCGTCTTGTTGTTTGCGGATGGCGGAATCGACGACAGGATGGTCGTACCTGTTGAAGATCTTCAACCATCTTTGATGAAGATTGTCAATCGTGACGTAGTCGACGTATAGCGCCGTCACTGGAGGTAGGTTTAGCTCGCGATCGGGCACGTCCAAGGTTGGACGGAATTGCTTCTGGCTCGCATGTTTGCCAGTGTAGAATTACGTGTCTCCATGTATATAGTCACCACAATTCCGTGGAGACAGTTGATTCTTTTCAACTGATTCTCTGGCCTCCCCATTGTTTCTTCTCTCACATCGCTTTCTCACATTGCTTTGTTCTCTCACAGGTTATGAGCCCTGGCCTTGAAAGTGACCGATGTGAATATTGTACAACCGTCTTCCTTTACTTCTCCGGTGATGGCCATGTCCAATGCCATTAGTGTTCCCGTCTATAATGGCAAAAACTTTATCGTGTGGGATTCTCGTCTCAAGGCATATCTTCGGGCAATCAAGGCCGTAAGGGCGATTGAGGATGATGTACCACTAGATAAAATGACTCCTGCCGATATTGAAGCCAATGACGTGGCGAAAGGCATTATTATTGAGCATGTGAATGATCTTCTGATGCTCACACTCAACTCCTTTCCTAGGGCCTATGATATGTACCAGTTATTGAAAGATAGGCATATTGTAACGGGGCGGGACTCGAGAGCACGGACTCGAGGGAAGACAGACTGGACGGGAATGCAACTTGAATAACAATTCAAGAATACAGGACTTTTTGCTTGACCTGACAGCGAGGACAAACCCCTCCTTTTATCTCTGTCAGGCGTCTACTAAATTATGTACACGTAGAACACACGCAAGAACACACAACAACCAAGACAACAAACGCACCGAGCACTAAACCCTGCTCCAATAGTGACACGTGAAAAACCGGGTGTACTCTCATTGCCTGCGGAAGTTCTAACCGAAAAGCGTGACGTCCAACCTTGTCGAGGATACGGAACTTTCCTAGGCGCTTGTAATCTAGCTTGTCGGATGGTCTGGTCGTGCGAATGTGGCGCCGAAGGAGCCACACTTCGTCTCCAACTTTGAACTTAGGTGCTGGAAGGCGCCGACGATTATAGGTTTCCTCTTGCCCAGCCTGCGCATATGAGATTTCTGCTCTAAGTTCTCCATGTAGTCGCTGTAATCGTTCAACGAAACTGGAAGTGACATTTGAGGAGACGGGCCCGTTCTTGGCTAAGCGCACACGGAAATCCAAACGAGGGTAATACCCATAATTGAAGAAGAAAGGGGACACTCCAGTAGTCGCCGACTGGTGATTGTTGTAACAGAATTCAGCCACTGGTAGCCAGTCCGGCCATATTATCCTGTTGGTAATTGATGTAGGCCCTTAGATAGGTCTCGATTATCGAATTGATCCGTTCTGCCTGACCGTCTGTTTGCGGATGGAAGGCGGTGCTCAGATTCGGCTGAACCTTGAGTAGGCGACAGAGAGCACGCCACCACTGAGAAGTGAAAACAGAGCCGCGATCGGACACGATCGTATTTGGAAATCCATGGAGACGCCAGATATTGTCCCGAAACAAACGGGCTAAACCAAACCCTCGGATTCAACACTGTCGGAAGTGCTAAAATGAGCCATTTTAGACATCCGGTCCACCACAACAAGGATAGCGTTGAAATCTCCTGATTCGGGAAGGCCGACAATCAAGTCCATCGAAAGATCTGACCAAGGTCGATACGGAACTGAAAGTGGTTGCAAGTAGCCAAATGGTGCATGATGGACTGGCTTGATGCGTGAGCACATCTCACAGTTAGCAACGTAACGACTGACCTATTGACGCATTCCTGGCCAATAGTTATTGCGCGACACTAGCTCGAACGTTTTTCCACGACCTGGGTGACCGGCGATGGGGTCATCATGACAGGAACGCAGGATCGCAAGGCGGAGTTCGTTATCGTCCGGAATGTATATTAGTCCTTGATACAAAAGAATGCCCTGATCGTCAATGTCGTAATCGGCTAAGGCAAAGCGACGCGACATCTGCTGTCCGGTGCGTAATCCATGCATGATATCTCGAGCATTTGCATCGGTCGGCAACGATTTCCGAAGATTGGCTAGGACTTGCGTCTGATGATTCTCGCGGGCATTCCCCTCAGAAGGGCGGTCTCCGGAACGCCGAGTCAGCGCGTCGGGATTAACGCCCTGATGACCAGGACGGAACGAAATCATGAAGTCGAAACGGGATAAGAATTCCGACCAGCGGGCTTGACGGCGATTAAGCAGCTTCTTGGACCTGAAGTACTCTAAATTCTTATGATCAGTGAGAACCTGAACCGGATAAATTGAACCTTCCAGGTACGGGCGCCACGCAGAGAAAGCCTTGACAATGGCAAGCAATTCCTTATCGTGAACGTCGTAGTTGCTTTCAGCAGGCGACATCTTAGCGGAATAAAATGCGACAGGGTGAAGGACATTGGAAGGATCGGGCTAGGACAGGATGGCACCAACGGCGAAATCGGACGCGTCGGTTTCGAAGATACAGCGACGAGCAGGATCGAAGTGAGCGAGAATCGGCGCGGAAGTAAATGATAAACGAAGAGAGTCGAACGCAGATTGACAAGCTGGAGCCCAGGAGAACGTGGTTTTCGAAATGTTGAATAAGGGAGCTGCAATCTTCGAGTAGTCAAGAATAAAGCGTCGGTAAAAATTGGCGAAGCCCAGGAATGATTGAACATCGCGAACGGAGCGTGGAGTCGGCCAAGTATTAATCGTCTCCACCTTTTTCAAATCCATAGAAATTCCCTCCGAAGAAACAATGTAACCCAAATACTCTGTCTTCCTGGCAAAAACTCACATTTCTCCAAATTCGCAAACAACCCTTCGTTTCGTAAACAAGACAGAACACAACGCACATGTTCAATATGCTCCTCTCTCGAACGACTGAAAATCAAAATATCATCCAAATATACTGTGAGAAATGGCTATGAATGTGGATATGGACGATCAATAGATGAGTGGACTATAGGAGGGGAGGCCGAGACTCTGATCTCTATAATGACCAGTCTCACGACTATTCTAGTCTATATATACAAGAATAACACCTCGAACCGAGGTGACAAACTAAACTCAGAACTCCCCGCTCGCCCACCAACACAGCCGAATGATTACCCTAATGTTTAGACCAGCACCAAATAAGTGATCATATCGTGGTATTACGCAATGTCGTGCGCCATTCATTCGCGTGAAATTATTCTTAATTTAAAACAGAAAGTATAATATTCAACATGTAATTGGTTCGTGACTTGAAGTGGACTAAGGAACCAAGTGCGATTGCTTCTTCTGAGCGAATTACAGCGAGAGTTGGAGATAGCGTGTTCTAGACTGTATTGCTGTTGTACGTTGACTGGCGCGCTTAATCGTCGGATTCGGAAGCATTCCATAGCCCACCTTACTACCAAAAAAATATATAAGGCGAAGTCCCGCCCTCGCATCGGGTGGCCCATCACTCGCTGTAACATATACCTTTGCCGCTTGCAGCATCTTTTTCGTCAACATGGCACCCAACGTTATTCGCGGTCTCCCTGAGCCAGTTCCACAAGGAGGCGACAAATTGACAATCACTTGTCCTGTATGCGACCAAATCCTCACGGGACTCAAAAGTATGCAATCTGATCGTGAGCACAAAGGCAGAATTCGTGTGAGACTCGTATCACATGTCAAGGGTCTAGCCCCAACAGCGACGTGGCACACCAAGAATTCTTAGAGCGCTACAACGGGAATAAAGCTACCGTCAAGCTACCCGGAACTGCTCAGGAAATACACCGACAAGTCGAAAGAAAGAGAAAGGCAAGGAAGCGCCAGGAGGCAATTGCGTCGGAGGCGATTGCACGGCAGGAGGCGATCAAAGCATCTGGTACAGATGACTATTGGCGGATTATATATGACCATATGAATCACGTGATCCACAATTTTGATAAAGAACACACGCCTGTTATATATTACTGCAGGAACAATAGCTCAAGAAAAGGCAAAGGCACAACAAGACGACTTGCGTCATGCAGAGAAGTACGCGGCAGATCCGACCTTCTTCGACAGGCGAATCCGAATGCGTCAAATGGGGGTAACGGGAGTAGCTTGAAAAGCAACTGACTGAATAAGCCGGTATTTAGACCGATAAATTGTTCACGAGTGTTATCTGACGGCGTCAATGTTTGGCGTCAATGTTTGCCTATCCGATGGGTGATTTCGCAGGCGCTTTTGATTGGAGAAAGGTCTGAGCTTCCACAGCACTATATTCGATCGCAGATGTTTTCATATTTAAAACAAACGCAAGATCCGCACCGCATTTATTTACTAGAGTATTTTCAATATCCAGTCAACGTCCATATAGCAAACCAGCAATATAGAAAATACAACGCTTTATTTGTCTAAGAACCAGTTAACAAAAAGAAAATCAATCCGAATTTTGATTTCCAAGATCAGCACTCTCGTCCGCTTCATCCTCATGCATTAGTTCGTATGTACAATCATTCAAGTGGTCACTAAAAACCTCAACGCCATCGTAGATCTTTTTACAGTTATAGCAGGTTAACTTCTCGTCTGATGTTTTGAACTTCCGGGTGGTCCGGTACCGCCTGCGGGGTCGACCTGGTCCAACTTGTGCAGAGAGCCATGGAGAAGGGGCCGTACCGATACTGCTACCCTCGTGCCTAACAGGGGCTTGAGTATTTCCGTGGACTGTGCGCAAATGTCGCTTAAAAGTGTCCAGTCGCCCGAATCGTTCATCTCCGGTCCGACAATTCTCCATTGCTAACGGACACACGAACCGTCCGCTATAATGTTTCGATTCGTGCCGATCGCGATCAGCGGCCCTCGCGAACCCCATATTGACGTAATGGCATGTTGGCTTGCCGTCCGTGTATCCTGCGCGACATTTGTGTGGGCGTGGTTCAGGAGAATGCGTCCATAAATGATCTTCGAGTTTTTTGAACCATTTCTTGCAAATCGTGCACGGACGTTTGCCTTCACTATATCTCACTGAATTTCTGCAAGCGACGCGTTTCGCTCCATGCGAGGCAGCCGCTGCATTGGAGTTGACTGTGGATGACGGGGATGAGGACGACGAAGACGAGGAAGGAGAGGCGGAAGAGCAAGCTGCGATTGTGCCGGAGGTGGTGGTGGCGGTGGAGGATGGAATTGTGGTGGCTATTGGAAAGACGCTGCTTTCGCCCTGAGAACGCTTCGTAGTGGAGAAGAGGTCTGTGACGTCAGAATACGCGCGACTGATGGAATCGCCTTGAGTTGCAATGTTAACTTCTGAGCTGTGTCGGGGTAAGTTAGGAGCTTTTGGAAATTCGACTTGTAGTTGTCTGGGAGGCAAGAATGAAAATGACGCAGATGACTTCACCGACAGTAATGACGATGGTTCCAGTGTCTGTATGTGTGGTGTGAGATGTGACTGTGTCTGGGTCTGCTGCCGCGGGAGTGACATTATTTGCTGAGAGCTGCCGGAAGGCGGTATATTGGCAGTCAAATTTTCCACGCCGGGCATGATAGATCCGGCCGGTATTGCTGTCAACTGCTGAATTGGTTCTACTTTGTATAGCGGCATCGAAATGACATTACCGTACACCCTCTGCCGTGGTGCGCTAATGTTCGCCGTAGCACCCACCGACACGTCTGATAAGTGTAGCTGGTCTCTGTCGATCTGATGTGATCCTTGCTGGACATTATTATACGTGAGGAAATTTGCTGGCGTCTCACCGAACAGCTCGAACTGGTAGTTCTGGTGCGATTGTGGCTGTGACTGCTTTTGTGACTGCTGCTGATTTTGCATTTGCTGCTGGTCGAATTTCGATATGGGTGATTGTATTCGGGATACGGCCGTGCTCGAGTGCGGCGACTCTTCGCCTGTGATGGATTGCGGTGCCGGGGGGTGCGAGTATGAGTCTTGTGATTCCACGGGCTGAGGCGGGTGTTGTTGCATGAAACAGGCCAATGCGCTGGGGGTCGGTTGATGCTGTGTCTGCTCTACGGCAGGTTTAAATGAGTACGTGTTGTTGTCGTCAGCAGGCAGAGTACACGGTACGATGTCGATGTCAGCGCAGCTGGCGACAAACGCCGCCAACATGTCGATGTCGATATCTTGCTGATGCTGGAGCTGCTGAATTGCCAGTTGGAGATCCCGGTGAACCGCTCCGCTTGACGAAATTCCCTCGTCGTCAGAGGAGGTCACCATCAGGTGCGGGAAAAAAAAGTTTTGGACCCCTGTTGGGCGATGTGACGACATAATAGTCACTAAATCAAGATATGCTGGAGATATCATTAGCAGTTAGTGAAGCAAGACATTAGATGGTTGCGTACCCTTACGACAGTGTATTGGGACGATAGCTGGAAATGTGGTGCTTTGGTTTATGTAAAGTGTTGACCGCCACAGATAGTGAGTGCATGTGCAGACGGTCGAGGTCCGTAGCACCTGGGAGACGGGCTGTGCAAAGAAACTTGTTTAACGAAAATTGAATTTGGGCTCGACACTACCATGAACCGCGAGGAACAGAAGGAGAAGCAGGATCCTAGCAGACTGTGGACCGGGGATGTAGAGTATATAACACGACGGCCGGAACCGACGTGTGGGGTGTGCGGAATGACGATGGTCTCGAGGCTTGCCGTGACCGTACCTCTAACGAATCAGCGCATACTTGCTGCGCACGGCGCCGTGGTGCCGTTTTCTCTTAGAATAGTTTGTTTTAATTTGCTTGTTTAGATCCTGGAAATTGTGGCCCGTTTTCTAGGGATTTTCGGTTCTTGAGTGGATACACCATAGAGTCGTCAGACGAACTGTCCGTTGAGTCTGTTCGCCACACAAGTGAAGTCAAGTCGACTTCGATACAGAGCGTATCAAATAGTAGGTAACCTCCTATGGATCTCCTTTGTGAATATAAAGGGAAGCACTTGCAGACTAAGAAATATATAAACATAAACAGACTATTTAAAATCTATCTTCAGAAATTGCAGTTTTGTTCCTGTAGTACGCGCGGGCAAGTTTTCGGGAGCAAGGCTCGTTTGGACAAACAGAATGAGCCAGCAATCGACGTAGGTGGCAAAATATGCAATTTGTGTCTAGGACCTGCGTGGCAGAACGGGAAGCTCCTAACCGTTTAGGTGAGGGCCCAGTAGCCAATACTGTTGACTATTCATTACATAAAGGTAACCCTTCCTCGCAGATAGTTGCCTACCTTGCTTGCCAAGATTTAGTGGACGCCACCACGCCGCACTCTAACCGTACTCGTTACCCTTCCAGCACCCTGGTGTCCGCGGAGGTCTTTGCTTGTGAATGGCAATTGGAGAAGGTCGGGCTTCATGCTACTGTGTGATTGCGTAGTGAGCACTCGTAACTTTACGTGTGGTCGTAAGCCTGCCGTCGGCTAGAATTCGTACGTCAATTTCTAATCAATCAAGCCCTCGGCTAGCCAAGGGGGTTAGGTTATCTGATAAAAGATGCTCATCCAAAGTTGACAAATAGAGAAATAGCTATGAATAAATCACTCAGCAATCGAGGTGATCAGCCACATCGAGATTCCCCCACACCACGAGTTCCCCTGCTCAAGGAGATTGACACGTCACAGCTATTGCTCGGTTATAATTACTAATTGCTCGGTTATAATATTACTACAAATATTCAAAACCTAAAATTCTCAGTCAGCGTGGCAGATATGCTACTGCAAAATATGACATCATTTCAGCTTTGACCAGGTCCGGTATAAATTTCAGCACGCATAAATAGGGGAACTAAAGTCTAGATCGTTTCACATCTCCTTCACCAGAATCTGTCTTGATACATCTATATCTAACCATGCCTTCCTGGGTTATCGTCGGTGCCTCTAGAGGACTAGGGGTTAGTGGTCCCGGTTTTCTTTGTGTTCAAATTTGCTAACTTGATTTTGATTCAGTATGAATGGCTCCGACAGCTCAGCCAAAATCTAGAGAACCAAGTGATCGGCGTCGCTCGTACCCCAGGCCCCGTGAATGAAAAGCTAGTTGCGGAAGGCATTACAAATGTTCATGTTGTGCAAGGTGACATGGCCGACAATGCCTCGCTCCTTGCTGCAGCTACGGCAACTTCTAAGATAACTGGAGGCGTGGTGGATCACCTCATAGTGAACGGGGCATACCAGCATGCTCCTCTACGTCCTTTGAGTCCTACAGATTATTCTGGAAAGGAAAACACCCTACGCAACGACATGATCGCCAGTCTCGAGGTAAACGTACTCGGAGCTATATACAGTATTAATGCGTTTCTACCCCTGCTACGCAAGGGCGATACGAAGAAGATTACCGCTATTTCGACCGGTCTGGCGGATCTCGACTTTACCCTGCTCTCGGGAAACTCTACACAATTGACGTATAGTTCAATGAAGGCGGCCCTTAATATGGTCGTTGCCAAATACAGTCAGGAGTTGAAGGCCGAAGGGTTTACTGTCCTGGCACTGAGTCCAGGTCTTGTAAACACACGGGAAACACCACGTAGGTCTTCCGGTCATAGAGATAGACTCACATTGCTAACCATATTTAGCGACTCCTGAAGAATTGGCGAAGGTGAAGGAGATGATCAAAACATTCCAGGTGTACGCACCTAGTTTTCAAGGAGCGCTAACTCCGGAAGAAAGTGTCAAAGCTCAATATGCTGTCATTGTTCGAGACGCCCCTGATCAGAATGGTGCTCTCCTTTCTCACTGGGGCAACAAAATGTGGTTGTGAATTTGGTCTTGTTTTCTATCTATTCAAGTTCCTCCTCAAGCTAGATATATATAAACAGGAAATTGACATGTGCATTTAACGGATGGATAAACTCAACGCAGATTAATATATTAGCTATGGCTCTTCGGTCGTCTATAAAGAAATAATGATCTATATCTATATCTATATCTAAATAAAGTACCACAAGGAAGACCAAAATATTATTACTATTATTATGGTATACTTCGTTGGCCAGAGGGGCCTGCGGTCCTTCTCTACTTGACATGTCGTCCTTGGCTCATCCCTACGGTTCGTCACTCAAGCACCACCGAGCTAAGTTGACCCTAAGCTGTGTCATCTGAAACGAGTTGGTTCGCAACTCGGAATTGGTCCAAAATTCCTCTTCGCAGCCACCATCTGCTAACTTTCTTGCCCCATCGCTAGTGGGCAGTAGTAATCGAAAGTACAGTCGACCCTTAATTAGAAGGCCTCCGCGCAGGCCATGGAACCGACGGCAGAAGATCGTGAGATGAGCAGGCGTCTCTCGGGCCCGTTGACAAGCACATTGCGGTGTGTCATATCCAGGCACCTTGGCTCTACAGAGGAAGTCTGCCAGACCAATCTTTCCAGTTTTCAACTGGACAAGAATGTAACTTTCTGCCTTATCTACGTAGCCCTTGGTGTAAATTCAGTGCGGCCTTCTGCGGATGTAGGCTGATAGCCTCACTGTGGCTTCTGGGGCAGCCTTTCCACCTTTTAGTACGAGGTCTTCCCGATGATGACCAACCTTGAAGACGACATGGACTTCCTCGGTAATCATTCCTGACTTAATAGGTCGACCGTCAACGACATTCAAAGGTACCGGATGTGCCTTGCGCACGCAGGACAGTCCATTGCGTGCGACGAACTGATCATCGATAAAGCATGATGTTGCCCCACTATCGAGCAAGGCAGTGGCCGGGACCAACGTGCCTTGTCCGATCTGGCAACTCAAATGCATGCTGTCGCGGACGTCACTTGGTGTCGGAATAGCGGAGAGCCGGAGTGGCTGGATCTGTGCGGCCTGCTGCTGAGAACTGTCCTCACAGGAGCTGCTCACTATGAAGCCTGCATTTTTTTTGCACAGGCTGGACTTCATACATAACATGAACAGGTTCCGCATTGGTAGAGCCTTCGCGAGACGTGGCCATGGAAGCCTGTTGCG
>PPJX02000190.1:0-21689 GCA_003705915.2 Lipomyces lipofer | reverse complement strand
ACAGTCGACTAACAAGCCAAGGGAGGTGTCATCGACTTCGGATGACCCGTCCTAGTACCAATTTTTAATGCTCGCAATTAGAGCTCAATTATTCTCGGGTTTTCGACACCGAGATTGGTAGCTCGGTCCTACTTAGAGGTGTCTGGCTCATCCCTGCTTAGTGGCGTTCGGTGTGAAAGCCCGAGCAACCATTCAGGGGCTAGGAATGATGCCCATTATGCCCATTCTGCGCATTATGCCCACTCCAAAAACCGACATCGGCCGACGCTATCTTCGGAACGAAGGATTCTAATGGATGAGATGAGAACGCCCGTTTAGTGGTAGGATTTGGCTCCACTAGCCAGCTATACCAAGTGAAGTGTCCACTCCAGCAGTTGTGCTGATGGTGTCGTATATAGTGCTTTATTGCGTATGACAGATTACCCTCTTGTTTGATGATGCCAGGGATGGAGGACAGGACCGTTGAGTCACTGTCCGAGAAACTCATATCTAAATTATACTTAGTGTTCATTGCGGTACACTATTTGTGAGTGTAGTATAGGTTTACGGAATACAAGACTCGATAGCAGTACACCCTTCCTCTTTACTTCTTGACTTAATTCGATAAGACGTTCGACAGCAACCATATGGTTAACTGTGTGATGGGAATAAGATGTCCAATCTACACTAATACGTTATCCCGCGAGCGGGCGGGCGCGATGCCCTTCACCCCGCTGGCCGGCCCGTCAAGTGCTACCAGAAACCCGTCGGCTATATTGCGAACACAATGCTCTGTCCGTCCCATATAATAATCTACTGTGCGCTCCCGCATGGTTTTGGCTTCCGGCTTGCCCCTAAGACCGACCCTCTTCCCACCTACCACCGCACCTTTACTCCATAATGTCTGGACACGCAACGAACGGCAATGGCTTCGCTACCACCGGCACAGTCGGCGGCGGCGGCGGCGGCGACTGTATCAATGATATCAGGACTGACATCGTCACGCTCACCCGCTTCATTCTTACCGAGCAGGGCCGATATGCTACTCAGGCCACCGGTGACTTCACTCTACTGCTCAACAGCCTTCAGTTCGCTTTCAAGTTCATATCACACAACATCCGACGAGCCACGCTAGTGAACCTCATCGGTCTTGCTGGCGCCACAAACTCCACTGGCGACCACCAAAAGAAGCTTGATGTTATCGGTGACGAGATCTTCGTGAACGCCATGCGCGCAAGCGGCAAGGTCAAAGTTCTCGTTTCTGAAGAGCAGAAAGAAATCATAGTGTGCGAGGGGGACGGAAAATACTGCGTCGTTTGCGATCCCATTGATGGTTCGTCGAACCTGGATGCTGGTGTATCGGTCGGAACCATTTTCGGCATATATAAGCTAGTAAGTGTTTATTAGACGGTTTCATTCCATGATATCTTGCTGAGCTCCGATCCAGCAACCCGGATCAACTGGAGGCGTGAAAGATGTCTTGAGGCCTGGTACAGAGATGATTGCTGCTGGCTACAGCATGTACGGTGCTTCCGCCAACTTGGTCCTCACGACTGGAAATGGCGTCAATGGCTTCACACTCGACAATTCTCTTGGTGAGTTCATCCTTACGCATCCCGACATCAAGATGCCCAAGGAGCGATCAATATACTCCGTCAACGAAGGTAACACCGTCAACTGGGACAAGCCTACCCAGCAGTACTTCCACAATCTCAAGTACCCATCCGAGGGCCACAAAGCGTACTCTTCCCGATACATTGGTTCTATGGTTGCCGATATGCACCGAACGCTACTATACGGAGGCATTTTCGCCTATCCTTCCGACTCGAAAAGTAAAAATGGCAAGCTGCGTCTACTCTACGAGTGCTTCCCTATGGCCTTCCTTGTCGAGCAGGCTGGTGGTCTCGCTACCACCGGCACGCAACGCATTCTCGAACTAGTGCCAAAGCATATCCACGACCGCAGCGGGATTTTCCTTGGCAGTGAGAAGGAAGTTCTGAAAGTCATCGACATGTATAAAAAGTACGAAATTAGTGCATAAATGGGTGGTACTGTCAGTCGGTGAAAAGGAGTCATACCTGTGCATCGCACCTAGCGAGTCTTTGTTTTCAATTTTCCTGTCGTTGACAAATGGTAATAATAATGATGGTCATTTCAACCGTAAATTGTAGCGAAATTTAAGCTATCCCAACAGTTCAGTTCCCCCTCGGGATTTAGCCAAATTGTTTTGCCGCACAATTGTCCCAACCCTGAACGTACTCCCCGGGGCACAAGTGCGCAATATGATAGTGCGTCATCATAACTAGAACAAGCGCGACTTTGTACGCGTGACGCGATAAAAGTAACCACCAGCGCTGCGCATTTTCGACGCCAGCGTACCCGGGGAATGTGTTTAAAAATTCAAGGTAGGCACATTTATTATTCTTTTTAATTTGAGCGGCAGTACGACACCCGCGGTAGAGGGCCGCCTACGGTCAATATTGGGTAGTATGGTCTAGCTCCATTATTTATTATTTATTATTTATTGAGAGTTTAGCCGCCTACGAGCAGAGGGTTCCGCCCTATTATACGCAGGGCTTATCTCCATGTGAGGGCGTAACCCTCCCATGAGCAGGGTTCCACCCTATGGGGAAGTTTCATCCCCTATGGAAAGAGATTTAGCACCGGGTTGATCATTCTGATGTACTAGGTGCACTATTCAGGGAATGACTAAGTACGCTCTTACGGTGTACTGAGAACATCAGAAGGAAGGACAAGGTCTGTCATTTTGTAATGGGCCCCAGTGTATCACTTTAAAAAATTGGCCATAGTAACAAAAACACAATGACACACTGAGTCCACTAGTACTTAGTGCAAGAAACTGACGTACCAAGTTCAGCAAGATGACGTACCAAATCGCACTCCTTGTTTCAGAGGGTTTAGATTTCATTGGGCTGCAATATCTGCTAAATAAATAATTCTATATTTTGAATATCTAGCTAGATACATATAACCCATCTATCATGCTCAATCCATATGCCTCTGCACTCTTGCCGGCTGACCATTACGCTAACCTCCCCGCTGAATAGCATACAGACAAAGGAACGATATTGTAAAAAGCCGCAACTGTCGCAACATAACCCGTAAATACAAAAGCACAACAGCTCGCTGCTAGGTTAAAGAAGCAAACAGGAAAGTACAGGCCCTCACATACACCGCACATCTGCAGGTAAGATAGTGTATTGGTTGTAGCAGTATGAGATAGCACAGAAAAGGATATGAGATCGTTTACGAGTAGTAATCATTAATCACTGTCGGGGATATCGCAGCCCGAAGGGAAGCAGTACAGGGTAAAATACAAACCACAACAGCTCGCTGCTAGGTTAAAGAACCAAACACGAAAGCACAGGTCTTCACAGTACACCGCATATCTGCAGGTAAGACAGTGTATTGGTTGTAGCAGTATGAGAGATAGCACAGAAAAGGATATGAGATCGTTTACGACTAGTAATCGTTAATCACTGTCGGCATGGTCGCATCCCGAAAGAGTCACAATCAGACCCACAACAGTAAGCAGGTAATACCTACTAGCAACTGGCACCTACCACGACGTTACCGAAGTAAGTCCAACTAATGCGCACATAGGAGCTCAAAACAGTCTACTCTGCTGAAGGCGTAGGAAAACAACTATGTTCATGCAAATGGAACCTAGGCTCTAGCGTGCTAGCAAATAAGACAACATACCGTGATAATTAGACCGCTAATATGCAACACAGATGAATAAAGTGACCGGTAGAGAAGGGCAAGAAAAGTATACTCCGTTACTAGAGGATCAGCAATTCGTCAGAGGCACAGCAATAACAACAGCTACCTATCCGAAACATTATGATCCGCATGTGTCTACGATAGACATGTATACTGAGGTGCTCCTCTGTTGATGTGACACGGATCCCACCCCATTCTGCCACGCATCGAGCAACAAGAGGTATTCTTATATTAGTAACAAGCGTCTAACACAAGACGATATAGACCAGAGGCAAGCACATAAACCTCTTATCCTCACTCGTACAAAAGAATGCTTTGATTTATCGAATGTCAATCTTTAGCCTCGTTAGGGTTCTGTAAACCAATCCGTATCCACAATTCTCCTGAGTTAGGAGGCAGTAAATATTGTCAAGTTGGCCGGAGAGCACTTGCGGCAGGAAAAGTGCGTGTGGGAACAGAAGTCAGAGCACGGGAGTTGAGGACTTCTAGCAATTTCCCCGCACGTCGGCGTCCTATCACGCGCTGAGGTTAGGGTTTACTATGTGGGCCGCAACCACACGCGTTTTACACACGCGTTTTGCCACCTCCAAACTAACGGGAACACTGAAAAAACGCGCCACGTTGACCCATCTTTCGTGCTTGTCTTCTTGTCTATCTACAGTATGCGACTTCCGATTCATTACTGCCCCTCTCGTTAGTATTTGATTTTGTCATTTTGCAAGTTGCATTATGCGCTTACCATTTTATCTGAGTTACAGACAGCAAGAGAAATACCAAGACCCGACCAAAACAGGGCAATGTTTCCTTTGAACTAGCTATCGCAACGATGATTTCTACCCTTCCTAGAGAGCTTGACAGCGGAGACAAATCAGTGATTTTTTCCTGTATAAAGACCATCAATGTTTGTGCATAGGTTGCTGGCTGTAACAATGAAAACCTCTAACTGGCACTAGGATCATCTTGAACGGTACTCCGAATTGATATATGCTAAAGTTATCGCGGCACAAGTGGATCCCCTGATTACCGGCCAACCCAAGATAGATCTTGAGTATAACAGGTTTTGCCCTAACTCATTTTTTGGTGGGTTCACTACCTGGAATGACGTACCAGATGCTATCAAAATCAGAATGTGCGAATATTTAGAAACAGTTTTTCCATTGCTGCAGGTGGCATATGATAATTGGGCCTCAAAGATATTTTTTGCCAAGGCATTTGGACGAAAAGGGAGAAATCCAGCGCGAGCTTTAAGCATAAAGAAGAGCCAGTCATTGTCAAATGACTGTGATTACATTCAAGCATGTCATGACGATGATGCAAGCATCTGTGAGGATATTTCCTCCAATGTCGATAGTGAAGAACTGTCAGCTCTCTATCTCGAAGAGGGACACCCGTCTTTGTACCATGAAGTAACTGATGAGGTGACATTGTCCAAACGCAATTCGGCTTGCTCTGAGAGCGAGGAAGTAAGTTTCTCAATTCATATATAAATGCTAGCTAAGTTGCAGTAGAGCGATATTGAGAGTGTACCAGCCGCAAGCAAAGTGCAGAAATATAAGTGTCCCCCCCGACGAAGGACACAATCTGCCAAGGCACATATTTTTTTCTGCTAAGTATGCTGCTAAATCTTATGGCGAGCTAACAGCTCTTGTATTAGGCTCGTCATAACTTAGAGATTCGAATGGCCAACGCTACGGAATATCAGCGTCAAGTAGAGAATAAAAGAAAGAGACGCCGGTCTCAAGAAGTAAAAGACACAATGGTTCTGAGATACAATCTTAGTGAGTCAGACTAAGGACTTTGCTGAACTGTCGCTTAATTTACAATGATTTATTATTTGTGGCCTCTCTGAGTAGCAAGATATATTGTGTCCATTTGCTTAAAATACTTAAAATAACCCCCTTGACTGTAGTTTTAGATCGTCAATCGAGGCTTCAGTGGTACATAAATAGCTAGCTATTTTAGAATATATTGTCGATGATAGAGAGCTAAGTATTCCATGTTCTACACACCGCTCGATTTTTCGTGCCGAAGCAAAAAAAAAAAAAACCGCGCGCAAACTTTAAAAGGTCATGGCTAAGGCAAAACCTCCAGCATATAATTAAACAAGGCCCATATGGCCACGCGTAAACAACCAAAGAATCATTACTCATGCCGACAAGAAAAAACCAATAAAAATTCAGACCTAGCTCAGAAGGACATGACATCATCGGACACGGTGATGACACAGGTCAGGGTTTGTCAGGGGTCGATTAATCCCTAGCCCTGAGCCCGTGTTTCTAACTCCTGTTCTGAAAGATCGCGTGTCCTCAACAAGCTTGTTATCACCTCAGCATCCTGTTGACGCTTGCGAAAAAGAGATTCCAGCTACTCCCCCCCGTTCATGTGATATTATTGACATCTATACAATATGCCTAAAATTGGATCTCAGTACTACTGCCGGTCGACATGCGCTGCTCGTGTGCATCGGAGAGCTTATGTGCCTGGTAGGGGCTACCCTGTGTCTCTAAGCGCTTATAGGGCCCACCGAGTGACGAGTCGCGTTCTTTCCAGGGACACTGATATACCTTTTACATCTCAGGTATTAAGGTATTTGTTTGCGCTTCGCCATACGCTGACAATAATTGGTATTAGATCACGGAGTCGAGTTCTCAGCCTCAAAATGCCAATCCCTCCGCCTCTCAGCACCAGGACAGTCAACGTAGTCTAAACACCTTAACCGTTCAAGAGGATAAATATTCCGAGAGCGGGGCTTCGACGTCATTTGTTACTAGCAATGACGACAGGGATGGTAGCATCAGTGATGATAATTTTGTCACTGGGGACGTAACTGAAGACGAAGAAGAGCATTCGTTGTCGACCACTGCATTGGATCATGGGGCCCTTTTTGATACAAATGGCGATTGTGGTGGCGATTACAGTGACAATGGTAATGATCATTATGTGATGAGTGATGATTGTACAGCGGGTTTAGCAGAGCCGTGCATTTTATCTCGCTAACAATTTTTGCTAGCTTCTCAACCCGACTCGGAGTCTAACGTTATAGGTGGTTCCGTACCGGTGTGGAACAATCATCGCCCTCCTGCAAGTGAGTTATCAGCATTAATTTTCGGTTGCATGCCGCTAACGATTTACTGTCTAGATCCTCTGATCTCAGCAGAAGATGCCGGTCATATACGATGGCTTAATTTCAGCTTATGCATAAGATTGACAATGTCGGCTTCTCGCTACTTAGTAAGATACCTGGGATCACTGCAAAGTCATGGTATTTGTGCAAGGAGATTATCGATCGTTGCATTGTGTTATTTCCTGTTATTTATGATTGTTGTCCCAAGGTGCCCTGCATAAAATTTTTCGGATCATATGCCGAGGACCAAAGCTGTCTGACATGTCATGAAGAGCGTTATCAGACTTCGGGATCTTCCCTCAAGACCTTTACCTATATCCCTCTGCGACCGAGGCTGCATGCACTTTTTGGGCAAGTTGAACTTGCAAAGCGACTACAGGAGTACCCAAGCGAAGTAATGAGCAAATGTTCTGATGAACCAGGGTCAGTCTACAGTAGTAAGTACGGATGCATGGCCATGCATCGGACCTGAAGATGAGAACGCCCCATACTAAATTTCGTTCTCATCCTAATTGAGGATGCATGGAAAAAATGCATGGAGCATTTAGGATGAGAACGGGTTTTTATTAGATGAATCGATAGAAAAATACGACGATTCCAACAGTACCATGCTTAGATCATGTACTACTATATTAAGTGAGTTATTTGCATTTTAAGTCCAATGCATAGGGTGAGTAGTTCCGAGAGGGGTAAGTTCACAGTAGACTAATTAATAACGATCTACTCTTAATTGCAATCAAAAAAATAATTGGATATTCGCAATAAGCATAAGCGAAAGTTTCTCATACTTAAGCGCCGCATTGCTCGTTCTGAAAGAGGACTAGCGCGCGTTCAGCCACGAATTGTCAAATCAAAAAGGGGATAGCGCCAATTTAACTTATAGGGGCTGGTTAGTGGATACCTGAAAAGGTTAGCGCTCTCAATCAGCGTCATTCCAAAGGGTTGACTCAACTTTCGAGGGCAGATATCGGGAGATGACCTGTTGCAAAGAGTAAGAATTTGACGAGCCGAATATGAGCTCGCTGTTTAAAGCAGGAGCTTCCGATGTAGCAGGTTTGTCGACTTCCTGGACGTCGGTATAGCCACCCAAGACTACCTTCAGCTCCTGAATGTCGTCCAGAATAGCCGACCAGTGTGTGGAACCGACATATCTTGCGGCATCGACCTTTTCATTTTGAGTCTGAACAACAATCTCTACTGGGTAGCGGGACAATTCTGGCGATATCACATCGTTGTCGGACGGCGCAGATTCACATCAAATTCTTGACCAATGACTCCAGGTGTGTCAGCCTGCCTTCAACCGTGGCTTGGCGAGTGTTGTCAACTCTTGATCCTGTAGTCGGCCGGTAAGAGCAAGCGTCTGCATCATCTCTTTTGACGCAGCTGCTGCAGGGCTGACCTCGATCGCATCGAAGTTTAGATTTCCTGCATTGATTGCACACAAGCGACTCCCTGTACGGCTTCGTCACCTTTGCGCCCGAAGATTTGTTGTCAGGGTTAGGGGTTAATCCATTAATGGCAAGAAAAAATAATTTATAACGTTGATGTTGTGGGATTGACACTCATTTTCGAGGTCTCCGATTGTATGTAAACTGTTAAGAGTGTCCCTGTATTGTATGCTATTGTGTATTACCAACTTGGGGTCATATAACACTCCAGCGTTGTAATCAAGAACCGGGGGGTGACAAGTACCAGTTGTACCCCTTGTGGAGAGAAAAACAAATTTCATCCAGTCCACACTACAGCGACGTGCCTGAGCACATCACTAAATTTTATTTGCGCCGTTAACTGACTCGCCTGGCGATAGTTAACTAAAGTCCCAAGTTACAAGCTACACTACCTAGAGTTTAATTAAAAGATGGCTAACTTCAGCGACCATGTCACTAAAGTTAGCTCACTTATTTTTCACTCGGTAACTATAGTAATTCTACAGAGGCTTACCTTGTAGACTACGGTTGAGAATTTACTCCTGCAGTCTAAAGACAATCCGAACTAGAAGTAACTACATTAGTTGAAAGAAATCAACTACTCAGAATGTCTGTCAATGACAGACATGTAACCAATGCTGTGCCACAGGATTACCTGTACACAAAGCCAGCGGAGGCAAGAATGTTTGACCTCAAGGCAATCATTCATTGACAATATTTCAACCCCGTGCTCGCCCATCCCCGCTGAGATAAAACTTCAAAATTCACTATAAGAACGCAACTAGGCCGAATAGAAATTCGTATCTATCTGACTGTGTTTTGCGTTTTCTTAGTATGGAACATCTTGCCTCGAATCATACTCAGCCTCTATTTTGTCTGCGCACCAATTCCTCTGTGCCAAGAGCAATTAACAATATCTCGACGCGAGCTTCTCTTACTCGGCAACAACTTGCGAGTTATTTTTCGCGTCGAGGCGAGCCATTTCAAGAGTAGCTTGGAGTACGGACCAGAAGAAGTTAGAGTGGTGTTAAGTGCGGGCAACTTGACACCTTATGCGTGCCTAAATCTGGGACGAGTGCTGGAATGTAATTAACTACCGATTTATGTCTACAGTCAAAAGGCAAATGATTCGAAGATATTCGGCCGCAATTTCCCCTTTCAGCAGGTTCTTTTATAATTCTCAGTTAATTAGGCTTAAGACAAATAATTAGAAACTAGACGAAATGACTACTGCCAAACAATGGCACTATTTTGCTATTATAAACTAATTCCACCTCCCGCTCCTTGCCCTTTAAGGATAGTTCCCTGGAGGGGGTCCGAAATATCCCTCCTTCGGCAAGTGCAATAATACTTTCTGCCCAACCCCGCCATCCACCCCAGCAGACGACACTGTGTTCCCCCACCATTTAATCGGCTTCGGATGATATTGCACGGCGAAGAAGATAATAATCGCACTAAATGCAATCCCCGCGCTGAGTGCCGACGACAGCACATAGTTATACTTTTCCCACCACCCGAGGTACCGCCTGCGGATAAAGTACATGAATATGATCGAGAGGTACAACCCAGGTGTATGGTATGACAAGTTATACGGCGCCCAGTCAGTCATTCCGCCCACAATGAGGATCGAGATGACGAGTCGGAAGTAACGGGGGAAGGCGCGCTTCAGGAAAAAGAACGGGATGGGGACGAGTGCACCAATGAGAAAGCAATATTGCAAGATGGGGTAAAGACCTTGAAACATGCGCTTCGGGCCGATGACACCCCATGTGATGGAAGCGGAGTAGTATGTGCGCGGGCCGGGGCATTTCTGAACATTGTTCGTGGCGCATAAGTTTTCGACGTTTCCGATCTGCCAATTAACGACACCAATGGCAACAATACACTGTATGAGCGAGGTAATCATCTGGCCGCGGAATACCGCGCGTGGTGGAATCTTCGCGTAGTGCGCCATCTTCTGGTCCGAGATATAACTCTCGGCGCGTCCGTCGATGTTGTATCCAAAAGCCTTGAGAATCATGAGCGCCGATCCATTTCCAGGGAACGCATAGCCCGAGATTAGCTCGCACAGAACGTTGAGACCAAATCCAAACCCAGTGACCGACTGGATCAGCGATAGCGGAATTAAGAACACAAAGTTGATGAGAATCATGACAACCAAGCCCCATACCGGCGTATTTGTCGGATAACGTACCAGACACACGACTGCCAACACAAAGGAGATGGCCAGCACTATAAGAAACCAATAATCCGGCACCTCCTTGAAATGCGACATCATCCGCGAATAAGGGTCATCAAATTTAGCAAAGTTCGAGCGCTTGCGGTAACGCAGATCAGTCCAAAAGTCTTTCAGCGACATCCAGATTGAACGGCCCTCATTGACACAATGGTGAGTGGATACAGTGCGAAACTGGCGCCGTACAGCATCAAACCTCCCACGGAGTAGAAAGGCGGCGAATACTTCTGGTACTTTTCTTCGTCCAGCAGACCGTTAGTTAAAACTTCGGTCACTGCGTAAGCCCCGTTCTTGTTAGTCATGATGGCGTTCGTGTTGAGAGGCAGATACGACGTCCACTTGTAATTGGTCTGATACATCGCAAGAATAATGAATAGTGAGATGAAGGTGCCAGAAAACTGGTTGATATGCGAATAAAACGGCGTGACGAGCGGAGCCGTAAAGGAGGCGATGTTCCAGTCAAAGGTAGTAAATGGATTGAGCCCGAGGCCCATTGTCGAGCCTGTAACGAGCGCGAGCGTGAAGTTATGGGGAGCAATCCAGGTGATCCAGTTGAACGTGCTCAAAGCCTGGAAGAGGTAATCCGGAAACCAGAAGTAGACAAACGAACCCGCGCAAAAGATAAGAAAGAACCAGTAACGTGAGATAGTCCATCCGTTAATGTTCTCTTTCTTTTCAGGCAACAACAGCGCGCGCGAGAGGGCGATCGACGGAAGCACAGTTGGCCATACCGCCTTGACAGGGTAGATGACCCATCTGCGCAACACACCAGCAAATCCAAACCCCAAAAACTGCGACGACAGGATTAGAAGGAACTGGTACCCGGGCGTAGCCCAAGTGTTACCGTAGTACATAGGCAGTTTCTGAACGATGATATTATACAGCGCGACGTAAGCACCGCCGACGGCAACATTAACCATAATTGTCGCTAGCATCTGCTCTTTGCAATTCACGGCCCGGGATTGATCGAGTGCCTCTTGCCTCTAAAAGTAAATCCCCAGTCCGGGAGCAGTTCCATTGCACGCCCACATGGATACAAAAACAGCTGGATGACAGTTGAGCTCAGCGCAATCGACGGCTGCCGCACGCTAAAGAATTGACGAATTCCCGCCCCTAGAATTGTCCAGACGATAGCGAGAAAGTAGACCCGAAATGTCTCTACCGGAATATTTGGGTCGTCCGATGGGTCCGTCACCGAGCGCACCTCGGGATACGGCGAATAATATCCAATTAAAGTCGCCTCAGTCTTCAAATCAAACTCGAATGTCTGTGAATCGGCGCCATACGCCTCTTGCCCCTTGACCAGCTGCTTGATCTTCGCCATAGTCTCATGCGGAAAATTGAAGTCATCACTGTGGTAGACGATGGCCTTGTTGAGAATCACCATAGACTCCTCGTTCGAGATAGTTGATATCTTGTCAAGGATGAAGTCGAGATCCGCACTCGTGGCGTTGAGATGGTCCTTCTTCGCCTTCTCACCGAGTTGTTCGAACGCGATCGCGGTCGGCAGCAGTAACTTCGGTGATGACAGGATCAAACGTTGCCTTCTTCTCGTTCTCCCCAAGGGACGATGAGTCGCGTGAAGACATGGTGCGCACTGCTGAACTTGGCAGACGTTAGCACGAACTCCAATTCGCCAAGGGAAAAAGGTGATTTACCTCCTCAGTTTGCAATTTAGTCAGCCAATATTCCGAGTAAGCCACGCAGAGGCAGTGTAGAGTACGAAGTCTAAAGCGCTGTTTCGTTTTGGTCAGAGCGTCCTTGGTTAGGGCCTTGGCTCCTTCATATATGACCACGGTGGACACAAGCATTGTGAGTGGAGAACGGCGTGAGTATCAAGACGACTCGAGTGTAACCTTACGGTCGGCTTGCATTTTGTGCCATTGCTGCACTAACTGATGTTTGATCCTCTCGGCCTGGCGGTCAGGGGGAGAAGAAAGCGGTCCCTGGGGATCCGATGGGATAGATTGAACGGGGAAATATCGCTCATATCCAGCGGTAAAGAATGTCTGGACGGAAATCGTCCGCCATCGCTCCCGATCCTCGGGCTGGGAACGCCAACCGTGCACTTGCCGACAATGCTTGGCGATCACCTTCCGCTGAATGGTGATATAGAGGCAGTCCTCAAACTCGCATTGGAACCCGTCAAGTGCTGGACCTAATGCTTCCACGGGCGGCAGTCCGGCTGGGGGAACGGGAACCTTTCGTGGCTCCCTCATCACTGGAGAATTACAATAGCGTGATAGAATCTGCTTCCGGTCGGGAATGGGAAGATGATGATAATCTCGCAAGTGTCGTTCGATATTTCGGAGGGCATAATGATGCTGACGGCAGATTAATACTTGATATTGCGGGTCGTAGTGGAGTAACTGCTCTGCTAAAGTAGTAAGGGGGGAGTACTATGCGGTTCGGCCCGCAGTACGGTGGATGAGCGTGTAGAATCGGATTGCTGCGACATTTGCAACTAAACCCTAAAGCTGCCCCAACCAAAACTGCAGTGGGATTAAAAATAAGAAGAAAACTATCAATGGTGGTCGGATGCTGCTGGAAATAGTGCTCGTATGTTCTACAATCGATCAATGTGGTCAAATTTACTCTGAAACCCTAAGTTCCCCTGAAAAAAGCCGCAACATAAATGGGATAACCACCGTAGAATAACCACCGTACGTCTGCCGCTCAGAATCATGCTACCCTAACCGCGGTTGGGAGTTTAGTCTACTGTGACGAACTTGCACCTCTCAGCACTACTCACCCTATGTATTGGACTTAAAATGCAAATAACTCACTTAATATAGTAGTACATGATCTAAGCGTAATACCGTTGGAATCGTCGTATGTTTCTCTATCGATTCATCTAATAAAAAAACCCGTTCTCATCCTAAATCATAAACGGGATAACCACCGTAGAATAACAACCGTACGCTAGCCTTTTCTGGCCTACACTAAGCCTAATCAGTCCGAACTTTTGGGGATAACCGGTGCTTATCCCAGCAGCCTCTTGTATAGGCACTACCCGCGGCATCACAGGTAATATTTATAGATTGCTCACAATAATGTAGATGAAAGTTTCAACAACAGAAGTTGAAAGGCGGGAATTGTAGCGATACCTAACAGGAAGAACTTAGCGACGGAAGTTCGTGTAGCGGGAACAGGACACCAAAAATTCGTAGAACTACGACGAATACGAATGCGATAAGCGAAAATCGTATTCGTGTCTGCCCCTAATCTTCCGGGTAACGGCCACCTCCCGTTTGGGTGGGCAGCTCCTTCCGCTGCATGGCCATGCAAAACCAGTAATATTTATAGGACCAACGTTGCACATGGCGTTTATAATAAGATAGGAAGCCTCTCCCCTCGATATTACTGACCGCAAAAACTATCCACTGTACATATATATCTAGTTAACTGATCCACGAGCCTTCTTCCAGCGCGCTGCTTCTTCCGCGCTTGCAATCACAACCTTTCCACTCTTACCCGAGTCAAACAAAGTATAGGCCTTCTCAGCCTCGTCAATCCCAAACACATGAGTAATAATTTCTTCGGGGAAGAGTTTCCAGTTCACGAGCTTCTCAACCAAATCTTCCATTTGAGAAATTGAACATACCCAAGAGCCGTAAATTGTCAATGACTTGTGAATAACCAAGCGTGACACATCAAACGAAAGAGTACTTCCTTCTCCCACTAGTACAACGCGTCCCCATTCTCTAGCAACTTCAAGAGCGGTAAGGCGAGCTCCAGGATGACCACTGCAATCAATCACCACAGATGGACCGTCGCCATTTGTCAACTCAGCAATTTTCTCCTTAGTTCCGGCACCGCCATCTAAACAAGAAATTCCCAGAGCTTCAGCTGCCGCACGGCGTGATGCATCAACCTCCAACCCAAATACTTTCGCTCCCTCCTTTTGAGATAAGAGCGCCGCACCCACTCCAACTGGTCCCATTCCGGTTATCAATACGACATCCAATCCCGAGATTTCTGCACGTAGAGTTGCGGCATAAGCCGTTCCAAGACCGCATGCAATGATACTACCATCAATGAATGAAAGAGGATCTAGAAGGCGAACAAGGTCTGACTGATCGGCAAGAATATAGTCGCCGTGTCCGCCGTCGCGTTGCCAGCCGTAGGCCTGTCTGCCGGATTCTGAGTGACACGAAATATAACGTCCTGCGCGACATTCTCGACAATAGCCACAACCGTGAATGTGGTAGACGACTACTCTGTCTGACACCCTCCAAGCATCGGATACGTTAGGACCAATACTAACAATCTCTCCACAGGCTATACATCGATCATTGTTAATTCCATCATTATCGCACAAAGCTACAATACATACGTTCATGTCCTGCAATTACGCCATGGTATCCTTCAGACCCTTCACTTTTCGGCTTATCCGGACGGTAAATCGCGCGAAGATCAGAGCCACACAAGCCCGAAGCATGCATCTTAAGAAGAACCTGGCCGACATCAGGAATTGGAATGTCGTAGTCCCTCAAAGAAAGCTGTTTACCCCCGTTGATTATCACACCGCGCATAGTACGGTCTGCCGTCATTTTTGTGTTCGGCAGAGGTTTGATCGTCTAGGTAAAAGATTCGAATCCGCGAAGAGTTGCTCTGGGTGGCTGTGGCGCTATATAAACTCGAACTGCAGACTATTAAATCCCCAAACATTCTTAAGTAAGATTGAATATTGCAGACTCGTTCTGGCGGGAAAATAGTAACACACACAGTAATGACCTGTGTGTCGTAGAGCCCCACACAGCTGATAGCCGCGTCGGCTGTCGCTTGCGGAAACGCTAAATCGCAAAATTTCTACACGAAATATCGACAAACTGAAAGAGGGGTATGAACAGTATGATATGTGCAAATATCGGCTGGCACGCTTCGTAACAATAGGTTATTAACCGCAAGTGCTACCGTCCCAGAAATAGTCGATGTTGCGCTGCTGCCTCAGCCTAGTGTAACTCGGGCGTGAGAGCGGTTGGCGCAAAGCGCTTAGCGGCTCGCACGTACCAGGCTGTTATGAAGTACCATCTATCCTTGCGAAATATATGCCAGTGGCTTGGCGCGCCTAGCGCAGCGATATATTTGCCACTTTTTCCGAGTGAAGGATTAGCATCGGAACGGAGGCGCTTGTCGACTAAACACATGACGCCAATGTACGCCCCGCAGAAAATCCCCACATTTCCCCATTATTGCGTTCGCCACTTCTGGGGTAGTTGCGCGAAAACCACTGCATTCATTTTCGCCAAAGACTCAAATATCGCTATATAAGTTGGTAGATGCTTCCCTACCTCGGCGAAAATTTAATATCGCCCTTCGCTCTTCGCTCTTCGCCCTACTATCCTCCATAGCTCAGATGTTCGATATGGGGTTCGTTCTTAAATCTACGAAACGTATATATCCGCCACCTGGGCCGGAGGAGTATGCAGCTCGGATGCCGAACAAGAAACTTCTATATGCGTTAGCAGCGTTCACCTCCGTCGGTGCTTTACTTTTTGGTCAGTACGAAATATGCAGCTGAACAACTATCAGATGAGTCAGTGTGTACTAACGTAAAGAGAAGGATACGATCAAGGTATAATGGGAGTTATTGTGGCCGATGAGAGATGGCGTACGCTGATGCACCCAAAGAATTCATGTAAGTAATGGTTTAGCTTAAATATTCAATATGAATCAGAATAGAGTGTGCTAACAATGTTAAGGGGTCACCGGGGCTGTTGTATCCATGTACGATATCGGTTGCTTTATTGGAGCGCTGTCAACTGGTCATCTCTCGGATACTCTCGGCCGTGAGCGTCTCATTTCTCTTGCTTGCTTTATCTTCACTATTGGGGCTGTAATTCAGGCATCATCTTACACCGTCGTTCAAATTACCATCGGCCGTATAGTTCTTGGACTCGGAGTCGGCGCATGTGCCGCGGGCGTACCTCTGTACCTTAGTGAAATAGCTCCGGCCGAAATACGTGGCAGATTGATGGGTATCGAGCAGATGATCTTGTGTCTCGGTGAGCTTTTTGCTTTCTGGGTGAATTATGGATTCAACTACCTTAATTCTCATCACTGGTGGAGAATCTCGATCAGCATTCAAATTCTTCCTGCGATAATTTTAGGAGTCGGATGTTGGTTCTGGGTCATGCCCTCGCCAAGATGGCTCGCACTCCAAGATCGAGCGGACGAGGCTCGCGAAGCTCTTGTCAGGCTGCACGGGACGGATAAGGCAATAATTGAGATGGATATGATTGTCCAAGCTATTGACTCTGAGAAGCTGAATAACATGAACTCCTGGGCCGATATGTTCAGAAGGCCCTATGTCAAACTGACATTCCTTGCAATGATGCTTCAATCCTTCCAGCAGACAACTGGAACCAACAGTATCTTGTACTACACTCCCTCTCTGCTCAAGAAAGGCGGGATATCTAACCCTCATACGGCCAATCTCGCTACCGGCGGAGTCGGAATCGTCTTGTTCGTATCGGCTTTCATTCCTATCTTCTACTTTGATCGTCTAGGTAGAAAAGTATGGCTACAGATTGGTACCGTTGGAATGATGTGTGCGATGATTGGTATTGCGGTTTTACAATGGCATGCAGAACATTATCCAGGATCAAGCGGCAACTACGCCATTATTGCTTTCCCATACTTATTCTACATCTTCTTCAACATCTCCTGGGGTGTGGCAGCGTGGATATATCCTTCTGAGATCTTCCCTATTAATATGAGGGCGAAGGGGAACGCTCTCGGAACGTCCGCGAATTGGATCTCTTGCTATATTGTCGCGCAAGTTTCGCCTGTTATTGCAGACGCCATAAACTGGGGTCTGTATATCATCTACTCCGCTATATGCTGCCTTGCCTTTATTTTCGTAAGGTTCATGTTGGTTGAAACACGTGGCATATCGCTTGAGGAAATGAGCGTGAAATTTGAATTGAATTTGGAAGGTAGTGGAATTGATGAAATGTCTGGCGCCGATGGAAAACCGGATCAAGCACATCATGAGAAAGTAGAGGAGGCATAAGATCTTCACTGTCATTTCTAATAATCGTAGGTTTATATTAGTACTCTTGAATACATTTTTATGGGGTCGATGGCAGTGCTCGTAATCGTTTCCGTAGATGGTAACTTCGAGCCGACTCCGAGCTCATCTATGACACTTGCGACTATACTTCAACCATACTTGCAATAGCCTGTGCACGAGTCTGGACTCTGGTGGGGACAGTGGAATGTGGATTGTGTTGCGGAGGCGAAGACACGTCCTGAGGCGAGAAGACGCTAGGATCCTTGGGCGAAAAACTAACAATCCGGCAATTTGAAGAATATTACAATGAGGGGCCTGGGTTTCGTATGATCATTGGAATATTTTAGACAAAGCCCAACACATAAGCCTTCAACTCATTCCCTTAATCCGTGATTCCTTCATTCTGCAACTCAAATTGCCCACATTCCATCTCCAAATCCACTGAGCGTGGGCCCCACAGTTGTCTGGATCCTTGGGAGACATTGAGTCAGAGGGGGCCGCCTCAAGAGCGAGCGTACCGGAGCAGTGGTAGAGCAAACCCTCAGAGGGGTGGAAAATTAAATATCGTGACGAGGACGGACAGAAGTTGATGACGAAGTACCAAGCGGTTTTAAAGGAAATCACTATTGGCGGGTGGCTTGCAATGTGGCGATCTTTAGGGTTGTTGAGTTGTACCCCTGCGCGCATCGCGGCGCGAAATCCGAGTGCGCTTTTAATATTATCCGATAGATGTCCGGGAAGATCTCTGAGTACAATTATCTTTCTGCTCTGCGATCCGCAGAGAGTTTCGGATCGACCTGTTCAGCGAACACCTGCACATCCGATCTTCGCTAACCAGCGCTGTCATTTTCCGTTCCGCCAAAATGACCAGCTCGCAAGCCATGCGGTGGTGAACTCTGCGACAAGCCCGTGGATTATACAGCGGAGCCTTAACATGGAACTGATCACCCTTGTGGACTGAATCCGGAGAACGTCAATCTGACGCGTTCAGCGCACTTGGGCTCTGCAATAGCAACTTATAGGGTAGAATTTCGCTGCAGGTGGCTGTCGCTGGAAGCATAAAGTAGTTGGGGCTAATACAATTCGAAGGGTAGGGTTTAGGGAAATCTTGGTCGCACCTTCTTGCACATATGCCGATATATGCTGCATTTGATAGCAACAATTTTGCCACAATTGGAATAGCTTAGGGGTCTGAAACTTTTAGTGACTTGTGGCGCAATTGGTGGGGCAACACAGCTTTTGGGTTTACTACTAACCCGCTGCAACCCATGACACCGTTTCCCGACATCTTCCCCGCCTTCGCCCCTTTCCTTCATCAAAACATTCGCGAAATCTCATAACTAATGCGGCGCTACAACGTCCGGAAACATACTTCTATTTCATGACCGACACAGGCTCGATGACAAGCCGAGGAAATGAGCAGAGTCCTTGTGAATCGGCTACTGTGGACCATACAGCGTCACTGAAACGGCAGCAACTGGGCTGTAAAAGGAGCAAACTGGGCTGTCTGCAATGGTATTATTTTAGCTTTATTTATGCCATTGCATGGAGTTACTGATCTGCCATAGCCGCCAACGACGGAAGAAAAAATGCCGACTTGAAAAGCCGGCTTGCACTAGCTGTCTTGAAAGGAACTGGGTTTGCGAGTATCCTCCGCAAGCTCATTGCAATCGCAATCATGAGCAGCCGTCTTCCTCCTCGATAAATGATTCTGACAACATCTTCCAGGGCATAATTGCCAGCGTTCAGGGAGATGGGAGGGACGTTAGCAGCAACTTCAGCAATAGTGCACTACATAATGCCGGAGATGACATCTTCCTTGGTATGTCTATATTTGACCAAACTCTGAATATTGAACCGACCACTGAGTCGCTTATCCCCGACATTGTCGCGCTTGAAGTAGCTATGCCTACTTCGGAGGAGATAAACAAGTCACGTCCTATTTCGCAAAGACGGCGACGATATGGTATAAAGAGGAGCAAGCTGGGCTGTATGCAATGGTACTATTTTGTCAATCGCGCCTTATTCTAGCCGTTATTTATAGGCAGCTACTGACCTATTGCAGCCGCCAACGGAAAAAGAGGTGCCGACTCGAGAAGCCGACTTGCAAAGGCTGTCAAGACAGGAATTGGGTTTGCATGTATCCTTCACAAGCTCCTGCCAACAACGAACACCAATCAGCAATTTCGATCAATGACTTAGAAAATGCTCTTCAGGGCGTGATTGTTGGAGATTGTGGGGACATGGGCGAGTGCAATTATAGTAGCATCTCAGCATGTGGTTTCAGTGACGAATTGTTTCTGGATATATCTGCATTCGACGAAGGATCGGTGCCTAATTCTACTCCAGAGCTGACCACGGCAGTCATCACCTCTGATGATATTGGACTTTCTAAATCCCCACCTATTACTGAAACCCTCGAAAGTATCGGCAAGCTGGAGAGCGATCTTACAGTTTCCAGTTGTCTCCATCCGCTCTCAATATTGGACATCACGCGCGCACAGAAGGAATTGATATATCATTTCACTGTCACGATTTCCTGTGTCATTTCATACTACCGCAAAGACGGACCATATCGCCATCTGATATTGTCACTGTTAGTTCCGGCATCCAGCGCTGGACCTAGCTTTCCATCAACAAGCCCGCTACTGTCTTCACTGTGCGCCCTGTCGTCTGCGCACAAAGCCACTACTCTCGGACTCGCTCATGACTGCCAGCAACACTTGGAATACTACGCCAGCGCGTGGAAGAAAATCATGGGCTCACTGAACGATCTACCATCGCTACTCGAGAACGAGAATTCCCAGAATGAGCTCTTGTCATCTCTCTTGATTCTGGTTTATTACGAGATAGCAAAGGGTGGTAATATAGCTTGCATTCGCATGTATCTGGACCACGCGTACCAGATCATCACAAAATCCCTGAACCACATTATGTTCAAGCTTCAGAATGGCAGCAGCAGTACAGGCTCGTCGTCCTACACACCCATATCCGAAACCACGATTTTCTTGTTCCGGCTGTTCCAGTATTTCGACGTCATATTCTCACTTTCAAAACGGGATAAGCTTCTCGACCATTCCATACGGCTTCATAATTTCCTGTCCACGTACTCTCGTATGCGTGCGAACTCTGCGGTCCGAGATGACATCGACCCTGTCATAGGCCTTGCCGCAGATCTCTGGCCTTCCATTGTCCGCCTTTGCGTCCTGTGTAACGACTCCGAGTTTGGCCGATCAGTCACGCCGGACATTAAGTACCGAGCCGAGTTGCTTGAACTGGAGCTCAGTTCCTGGAGAATGCCGGCTCAAGTGACTACGTCCAACGCCACGCCCCAGGAAATAGCCATGCAGGCCGCCGCAAAAATCTACCAGCTTGCTGCGCAGATTTTCCTCCTTCGGACGTTCTTTTGTTGTCGTGACACAGTGGCCGACAAAATTCAGAGACATGTGCACGATGCACTAGACTGTCTCGCTCGCGTGTGTACATTAGAGGGTAACATGGCGGCGCTTCTGTGGCCTGTTTCCGTGATTGCGAGCGAGTGCATGGATAATATTGATCGTGGATTTGTGAAAGTCGTGTTTCAGAAGCTAGCGAAGACGCAAGGAATGGGGAATGTAATGCGAGGGTTGCAGTCGGTTGAGGCTGGGTGGGCTGGAAGAGTGGAGGCGGAGGTTGTCATGTTTGGCTAGCCGGAGTGTAGTTGGGTACTTTGGTCTTGTAATAAGCTACTTGCACATTGAAATTGTGTCGACACTGTTAAAAATACATACAGGTAGTGGGAGGTGTTCAGGATGCGTTGGCGACTCCCTCATATTGACATATTCGCAGTCTCCATTATACTACCTGATCCCCACTTGGATGCACATGCACAACCATGTAAACCGGAAGGTGCCTCATTTAGTTTCAGACTAGTACGGAAGTAGTATATATATAGCCAGTTTGGCTCCTAGTCATAAAATGAAATAATAACTAATCTAACTATATTGTCCTTACCCACAACAGAGCAAAAACTGCAGACACTTGGTGGAGTTCCAAGAGACTGTCTCCGGTCTACTCTTATGGTGATAAACAAACAATGCATGCGTGCAATCCACGACCACAAGCTTCCACAAGGGCCGCGTCTTATCCTCGGTATCATACCATTCATTATGCGACTTCTCA
>PPJX02000189.1:0-21897 GCA_003705915.2 Lipomyces lipofer | reverse complement strand
GCGTAAGCCACGCGATCGCCGCAAAAGCCTTTCCGATATTGTAAATGATATCCACGTGGATCGTCCCTGGAGGCCAGGCGCAAGAAGAAAAAAATAGATCATGCCGAGAGAGGATTTAATTTAGAACTATATCGTGCACCAGACAACAACAGTCTACTATGTTGCTAGTAATGCTGCAACCTTAGTCTTGCCAAAGGCAACAAAATTCCCTGCCTCATGCTATGTTTTACTGATGAGAAGGTCTTGTTCCCTACCCTATCTGCTTGGAATTCAGAACGTCGAGATTCAAGAAAATTCCGTCCAATACCATTCATTACTCAAGAGCGGCAGATGGATTAGGATAGACGCGCACGCGCACGCGCGTCTCAAGACCTTCCTCAGACCAGATACCATAATGCACAAAGATTCAAGAAAAGTTAACAAATCAAAGCTGGGCGTTCACGATAGCCCTGCATGCTCGACTATGCTCGACATCGTCATGTCATATTCAAGCAGTAAACGTTATCCAAGATTGAAAACCCTAAACCCTAAACGTCGATATACGCAAACTTTGTTGCTGCATATGTCCCTTTATCGGCGGCCCCCCACGCAGCAATTTAAATAAAGCACATGACAGGGGCCGTCGGGTCGTCCGCCAACCTTAAACTCTCCGCAATAGCCGGCCAAGGCAGAATTACAGATGCGGTCTGTGGCGTGAGCGCTTGAAGCGCTAATCACAGCAGCCACTTACGCGGTAGAATCCCACACATATCGTTAAGGTCAAGATCGGCGTTCCTCGCGCTTGCGCTTGAACTTCCCCTCGATTTCCCATTTTGCTGCACGTTAGTTAGCCGAGTCAACCGGGCTGGTCACGGCGATGGCAATTTAACAGCCAAAGATATATAGGAAACATATCCAGTACGGATTCATGTGTCGACTTAAGTCTGAGGCAGAAAGAGTACCAAAATCACAATGGTCTCCGCAGTTACTGGACAGCTCTCAACCGCCGCAAGCGAAGTTTGTTTTGTCCCAGCAGCGGGAGAGACGGTCTTTGCACCACTAAAGACGTTCGCTGTCTACGCCATTGCTAAGCGACCTGATGCGCAGATCGAAGCCATTCTGTCTGATGGATCGACGGCTCTATTCAGCTTAATAAAAATTCCTACCGTAGGCGGTGGCTATTATACGTTTAAGACTTCCGTCGAGTTGCGAGAGGAACCTCTCACATTGCGATACTCGTATCTTGTGGATGGAGACAACTATGTTCTGGATGGCCATGCGACTGTTGTCCCGAAAACAGCTCAGACCACTGAAGAGGAATTTACGACTGTCGTTGAATTGCAAGAAGATCAGGACTTCGTTTCCGTGAATATACCTTGGCTGAAAGTGGACGATTGGCAGGGATGGGTGTGGGTCCGACCTAGGTACGATGTGCTCTGTGATAGTTCTCTTGCGCGGTGACACCAGTATTTGCTAACTGCACGGATTAGAGCTACCTGGATAGAGCCTCGTTGGATCACGTTGCATGAACTTCCGGAGCTCCTTGGATCTCACTTCTTTCTGTTGCAGCCTGTCAATCCTGCAATTGATCCGGCCTCGTCATTCTGCATATTTCCCTGTTCTTCAGCTGAAGCCACAGTGAATCTGTCAGCAGCGCGTGATGGGGAGATGCCTGGCGTCTATGCTCGAGTTCGAAGAGTCAAAGCTGGTGGAGTGGCTAAGGTGTATGTGGTTGGCAAGATAGCTACGAACGCGAATGTCTTTGATTCAGTCGACGGTGCCATCAACCTCTCAAAGAAGCACTTGGGAACCAGTGATCTTTCCTACGTCCTTCCTCCTGCTCAAGACAGGGGGACCGTCTGGCCTTATAACCAATTGGGCTTTTGCACGTGGTCCAGTATTGGCGAAGACATTCGCCCTACCCGGTCAAAGCTGGAGAAACTCATGAAGTCACTACAGAAAGCTGAAATTCCAATTGGCTCCTTCATTATCGATGACGGTTGGCAAGATATTCGTTCTGGTATGAATGGTATAGCTGAAACACGTGGCTTATGGAGTTTCGATGTCTGGGATGGGATGGATGCGTCGTTTAAGGACATAGTTTCAATTGTCAAGGAAGGATTACCTACGATCGAGAATGTAGGGGTATGGATGACGTGAGTCTCACAGAGGATGCTTGTGACACCGGCAAACGGAAGTGTTGTTAACTTGTATTTTAGCCTTCATGGATACTGGAATTCGATTGCCTCCAAGTCGCCCTTGGTTACCAAGTATAAAATGCGGCCCTTCAAGCTCAGCAGAGATTGCGTGCCTGGTCTTACATATACCGGATTTGATCGATATCAGACAGCCACTCAACCAGATGAGAAGGACTACATATGGTGGCTTCCTCCGAAGGAGTTGGCATATCAATTTTGGAAAGACTATTTCAGTTTTTGTGCCGATGCTGGTATCACATTTGCTAAGGTTGACGATCAGTCGTACTCTTCGCTTTTAGCCGGAGTTGAGGGAGCAGAGGAGGCCTTTGCCCTTTGGGATGGAATGAATAGGGCCGCGGATGAGGTGTTTGGAGAGGGGCGCGTCATTCATTGCATGGCACACTATGAACGCACTTTCAACGGCGACATTGGCATGGGTCTGGCAACAAAAGGAAAGAAAGTGGTGTTCAGAAACACAAACGATTTTGGACTTCCTCGGCCTAATGTCCACCGCAATCATATTCACTATAACTTGATGAATTGCATTATTATGTCTCGAATGTGTCTCGTTCCAGATGCGGATATGTTCATGTCTGGCGCACAGTGGCCAGAGTACCATGCGGTACTTCGCGCGTACTTCCCCGGGCCGGTGTTATTGTCTGATAGAGCAGGAGAACATGATCTGAACGTTATTCACAAGCTTCTCGGAAGAACAGCAACTGGCACCTACGAACTTGTGAAATCACCGAATCCGGCGTTGCCACTTCGCACTCGCATTTGGGAACCATCGCTTGATTCTGGTATTGGTCCGTCTATTAAGGCCGCATCGTATTTTCCAATTGCGAAATCTTCAGCTCTTATCATGTGGAGTTCTCGTGACAGTGCGGCGTTTTCGTCTACTGACATTATTCTTTCCACGGACATTGTCGACGCACTTGGAGAGCCCATTTTGCCCGATACTAGATATGCGCTTTGGTTCAATGAGACGAAAAAGGCCATATTTTATGACGGTGCAACAGAGGGTGGATCGGAATCCTCACCTCTTGCTGAAATCACATTGCCGCCTCAGACACATGAAGTCGTCACGGTGGCTCCTCTTCACAAAATTGGTGACGTCGAAATCGCTTGCTTAGGTCTGATTAACAAGTATGCGGGTCTGGCTGCAATCGCTTCTTTGGAATCTAACGAAACCAGTCTGCAAGCATCTGTTTTGTTTGGGGGAGAGCTGGGATTCATTGTGACGGATGCCCGTCGCGTCAAAGTTTATGTTAACGGCATCATGGTAGATTTGACCTTGGTGGACTTGGATCAGTCTGCGGCACTGGTCAAGGTCACGCTGACCGATGCCGACAATTCTTCGGAGCTGGCAAAGTTAGGCCATTGGGCAGTGGAAGTACGGCTTGCTTGAGAGCGCCGTCGGAAAATCTGCAGTAGCTAGCTGATAGGGGGTTATTTCAAATAAATTAATTTTATCCAGCATATAACTGCCCCACTGTTAACCTTATTTTGCTGCCTAGAATATTTCCGTACGAATAGAGGTCGCAATGATGGCCAATACATTAATTCTACTTATTCCTTGACGTGCAGCGGCAAAATTTATGGCCCCGTTGACTTGTGACGTGTGCCTATCAAATTACTCAAATACCAAATTAAAAAAAAAAGGTGAAGGATTTAATCCGGAGGTGATGAAGAGCGTTGGTCAAAACTCAATTTTCAATAGGTAGACAGGACGGACGCGTCGAATCGAACGAACTTGGATTTAAATCGTATTAGCGGCCTCAGACATTACGTAATAACTGCGCTTGTATTTATACGGAACGAAGTCGCCCGGGTTCCCGTCGCTTATATAGTACCCATACTCGGCTCGAGGATCAGTGGTGATTGAGAGTGAATAAAAATAGATTTTCTCGCGGAATGCAAGTCAATCTATCCAATGATGGAAGTTCCATATATTCTGTTCAAACAACGCCTGATGTGACTGACCCTATTACTATGTCTCCATGTAACCATTTGTTTTCGTCCCGTAAATCATAAACCCAACTTCTAAGCCCAGTTCAAGCACATTTTCCCGTCCTATTCCCGTCAAACTCTCAATCTACTTCTGCCTCATCTGAGACATCTCCACATCCTCAACCACCGTTCCCTGCCTTCCCAGCAAAAACATCGGATGCAAAACATTAAACGCCAGCACTACCACCAACATCGGCGCCGCATCAAATATGTAAACCATGTACTCCCTATGCATCAGCCACCCTCCGTACCCCATCGCAAACTCCACCAGCCTGTAAATCGACCTCACGAGAATCAAAGCACTCGCACCATATAGCACGCCGATCAATGTCTTCCACCCGAAGCGAGCGCCCGCCTCGAGAGAATACTGCGCCTCCAGATTTGGCCGCATAGTGAATCGATAGTGGAAGACTCCAGCGCATGCGACAAAGACGACGAAGAAAGCGACTTGGACGCCGAGGCCAGCGAGCACGAGATTATCTGCAGTGTTTATCTCAGACTGGGTGTCTGCCGTGCCCATGATACTGCCGCCAGTGGCTTGGAGGAAAAACGAGAGCACGTCACCGACGAGGAAGATGTATGTCATCCTGCGTGGGTTAACAGGCGACATTTCTGCCGCATCCAGTGCTCTAATGAGTCTCCCGAGAATGACGTAGATTGACCCCGCGAAACAGGACGGCGCGACGAGGACAAGGACAGACTGGATGACAAAGCTGGGAAGATTATCGGTGTGGCCGACAGAGTAGGCCCGGGAGAAGTAGCCCATCGCAGAGAAGACGCCGCCGACAAACATAGCCGAGAAGTAGTACATCCTAGACTTAATAATTTGGTAGAAGTGGAAGCAGCTTGAGAGGAAGAAGATGACGCCGATGACGGCGGCGGCGGCGACCGAGCCATTATAGTAGTAGAACTCGTAGTCGTCTCCAGAGGAGGTGTCGCGAGGAGAGAGCATGATTGGCTTTGAGAAGTATTCGGATAGAAAGAAGAGATTGGCTACAGTCAAAGATGTGACGAACAAATATTCGAAGAGGAAGATCAAGATGGATATACAGCTTGCAGTAGATAGCGAAACAGAAAGAGGAAATTGGGAATAAATAGAGATATTCTAAACAAGTGCAAGAAGGGGGTGCTTTCGTGCTCAACAGTATGTACACGCGTCCTACGCGGAATATGTTGTACAAAACATCACATTCGCGAAGCACGATTCGTAATCGCAATCCCCATACGGCAATTAAAACGAGAAAGACCCGAAGAGCAGGCAGCTATGGCTGACAGAACAGTTATGACTCGCTGACCCCCTGTTTGCTTGCTTGGCAAACACGAATCTTTCGCAAATGTACACCTACCACCTTTGTCTCCATTCGTATCCGCATTAGTAAGTGGCGTTACTTGTTTATATTCCGGATAGACGCCGCGTACCGGTTTGCTCAGCCTCTATTTTTAATTCTAGTGACTCAAGCATTCATTCTCGACGCGGGCATGCGGGCCGCGTAGCCTCTCCAACGCGCCGGCACTCGCCGTCTTTAAGCGTAAGGGTCTGGTAGGTGGACCCCTTAGGGTCAGGGTTTCAGCTATTGCCGGTATCGCACGAGCCGCAGTTATGTTGCAGGCTCTCTCCGTTGACGACCTGTCAGCCGCTCTTATTGCATTTTAGCTATAACCATGACCTCGATCCGTAGTAAACTCCCACTTCTGCAATTTCACAAGCGTTTGCACCCATGGTCGTTGCTATTGAGTCCCGTGCGGTCGATGCGCGCCGCCCTATCAAGGTCATAGTTATCGGTGCTGGGGTGTCTGGAATTATCGCTGGCATCCGCTTCCCTGACCGCATTCCAAATCTCGATCTCGTAATCTACGATAAAAACCCAGATATAGGCGGAACATGGTACGAGAACAGGTATCCCGGTGTTGCGTGTGGTGTGCCGTCACTTTTAGTTCAGTTCTACATGCTCTTGCTCACACAAAGTTCTCAAAGACATCCCTGCGCACTCCTACCAGCTCTCCTTCGACCCCAACCCGAATTGGTCCCAATTCTACGCTTCTGGAAAGGAGATCCACCAGTACTGGAAGGGCATTGTCCAAAAATACGGCGTAGAAAAATACATCCAGCTCAACAGCAAGATCGTCGAGGCCCGGTTCGACGAAGCGGACGCAAAGTGGCGTGTCAAGGTCCAGCGTACCGACACCGGCGAGGTGTTTATCGACTCGGCGGAGATCTTGTACGCGTGCGTTGGTGCGCTCAATGAATGGAAGTGGCCGGATACTAAAGGATTGCATGATTTCAAGGGTGTTTTACTCCACAGTGCGAACTGGGACGATGACTGGGATCCCACCGTATGTGGTTCAGCAACGAGAATGATCTGAAACGGCTGATGCTGACGTCTCGACAGGACCAGACAGTTGCGGTTATTGGCTCTGGCTCTAGCGCGGTTCAGATCGTGCCCAGCATTCAGCCGAAGGTCAAGCAGCTTGACACCTACGTCCGTAGTAAAACCTGGATATCTCCCCCATTCGCTTCCGGAGAGGTCGAGAAGCACCTGGCGGAGGAGAACTGTAAGTTGTACGAACTCAAATTTTCTTTGTTTCAGGGCGCTGACCCGGCCAAGTCACTTTCAGCGAAGCAGAGCTCAAGCGCTTCAACGAGGACCCCCAGTTCTCGCTCGAGTACCGCAAGGCCATCGACCAGCAGCTTCAGTCTTTGCACCATATCACACTTCGCGGAGACAGCGCCGAGGTCATCGCCGCTGCGCTCAACGACCACATGACGAAGAAGCTCGCGAAGAAACCCGAGATTCTGCGCAAGCTGCTGCCTGACTTCCTGCCGGGCTGCCGCCGAATCACACCAGGATCTGGCTACCTCAACGCGCTCACACAGGATAATGTCAACTTCATCCCTGACAAGATTTCGCACGTCACAGCTGAAGGCGTGGTCACCGCGGACGGCACGCTGCATCCTGTGGACGCGATTGTCTGCGCTACTGGATTCGACACCACCTGGACCGGCAGATTCCCCATCTTCGGCAAAGGCGGCCGCAAGCTGGCAGATAAGTGGGCAAGTTACCCCGAGACATACCTGTCTGTCGCGACTGACGAGTTCCCCAACATGTTTATCTCGCTGGGGCCGAACTCCGAGCAGGGAACCGGAAGCTTGAGCATCGTGATCGAGAAGATCGGGAAGTATGTCTGTGCGGCTGTCGAGAAGTTCCAGCGGGAGTGCATCAAAACCATGATGGTGAAGCGCGCCTCGGTGGAGTCGTTCGTCGAATTCTGCGACAAGTATTTCCCGAAGACGGTGTTCAGCTTGCCATGCAGGTCGTGGTATAAGAGAGGCACCACGGAGGGGAGGGTGTCGGGGATGTGGCCAGGAAGTTCTTTGCATTTGATTACGGCAATGGCCAACCCGAGATGGGAGGATTATGAGTATGAGTATATCAACGACAATGCTATGGCGTGGTTGGGCGACGGGTTTACAGAGGCCCAGAAGATCCCTGAGGCCGATCGCGCTTACTACTTGGATCCGGAGAATATTGCTTTCCCCAAGCCGCCGGTGCGTCCAAATTGAATATATTAGGGGCATTAATTAGCTTTGGGCGGCGTTGCGTCTTCGCATGATCGACAAAAGCCAAAGCTAGAATCAGTTTTAGATGAGACGTAAATTTGTCCCATGTACTACTGTGCATGTAAAAAAAATCCAATCACGTGATGGAGTTTCACATAGTTAACCGCCGAATTTGTTTACGTAATGTAGCCACGATTTGCTATAATCATGGAATGTTGTTCCTAGTCGCACTGTTCCTGTTATGGGCCTCTCCAAGGTCACTTGAAGCCGCTCGATGACGAAGTAGTGCATTGAAGCGATCTGCAGCAGAGCGCGCCGAGAGCCGCCCCGCAGAAGCTTGGCAACTGGCGTACTGTCGATCGCAGCAACCAAGACGCTCGAATTACATGGGGCCGGGCCTCAGGGACTGGTGAACTACGAAGGGCAGTTTGGTTTGTGGGGTTTGAGCTGTGAGTTCAAGCGGTTTGATCATCAAAGAAGCCGTACACCCTTAATGTGAGTAAAAGTTTAGTTGCTCGCTATTCTGTAAATTACAGTGCAGTACGCAAAAATAGAACGCTTATTGCGGGATTCAGGTCTCCAAGGTTGCCATCACTCGCGGCCCCCGCAACCCTAAATGCCAGTCCAGACACCCTTACTCGCGCTCAACGACGCATCTATTGGACAGAAGGTAGCCTGTTACTAATGGGCCGCAGGTTTACTTAAAAAAAGAATTCATAGAGTGCGTGCGGTTATTTCTACTCCGGAAACAACCTCAAGGAGACAGGGTGCTGAGCGACCGAGACAACTCGGAAAAACTATAATACATTCCCTATAACCCACAATACATTCCCTATAACCCACAATAATATACAAGTTTAATATCTAATATAGAGACAATGTATCTACTCCCAGAACATGGACATCCAGTATGTCGGCCTGAATGACATTAATAGTGCAACGGAAGATTCCGGATGCCGCTCAAAGGAGTCGAAGTAAGCGAACCGTTTTTATACGAAAAGCAAGCCATGCGTAAGATTAGTTCCAGTTCATTTTGGAAAGTTTGGGTGTTGGGGTCTTGCTCAACCGTCGGCATTTGCCAAATAGGGTCCGGCACAGTTTGCCAATTTCAGGCACCAAATCGAAAGATCCACGCCATGAACCTTGAAAGCCGTGGAAAAGCCTTGCAGAATGGTCGCTGATTGGTTTCGATCCCATATTATTTCGAGAGCCGCGGCCGGGACTATAAACACGATTATTAGATCAACCATTTTAATAAAAAATTTGATAACGTAATACGGAGAAAACTGCTTAATTACCTGAATCCTGTGATTGGCAAAACCATGACGTCCTGAACAGCTTTGCTCTTGCCGCCATCGTGCAGGCCCGTCAGAGCATTCCACCGTAATCCTGCGACCAGCTCTAGCCATTCCTTGGTAACTTCAGTGAGTTGCACTGGCCCCGTCAAATCTACAGCATACGCATCGCGTAACCGATCCTCTCTCTGCAGCAATTTGACCTCCATATCAACTGAGGAGATAAATCGAGTAGCTATCGGATGATGTGGTGCTAGAGCGAGGGCCCACTGAGTAATCTGAAGTGGATACTCATATCCTGCTCGCCAGTATATGTCACTTTCCGGAGGTAGATCAGCCTCAATGCCGACTATGGCACCAATACTTGGGAGAAGCGAGGACGTATTAGCTGACATTTCGAAAAGCGTTGAGTAAAAAGGAGAAGCGTCCAAGGGGGGTGAATATATGGGACCATCGGGCATCGATGACAGCGAATAAGTGCGATTCTCAGCGCGATCTTCCCAAGATTCGATATCGGGCGCCTCAATCCAAGAGACAGGATTGCGCAGGGGCTTCGTGTCAATATCACTATACTGCGATTGTCTAGATCAGCGAAAGGACGCGAAAGGTACGCAAAAAGGACAGTGGATTGCCAAAGGTCATCGGAAATTTCGTACCACGCCACCAAACCATCGAAGTACTGCGACTCGAAACACATCTACTCGTTCTACAGGGACCGGCAGAGCAACGTAGGACTCCCAGAATGCCAGTTCATATGCTCCTATCAACGAGTCTATGCCGTCATTGTCCCACATTATGTACGCCATTTCCTCAAGATTGCCGTCATTCTGATTCCCTTCTTCCAAAGCCAACGGACGTTCTCCGGCGCAGACTGCTAACCATGACTCCACATAGCCCTTGAGCAGAGGTGACCACGACTGCTCAGTCATAGAGTACCAACTCTGATGCAAGATGAGTGGAATAGAGGATCTGGTGATATACCGAGACTGTGACCTGGCGAGGTAGAACGCTAAGTGCGCGGCTTCCAGTGTTGTCCTAGGATTTGTCGTGAGATACTCCGGCAGATCGACCGCCTCATTTAGCCACTTTGAGGGAATATGCCATCCTAGTACACGCGTTAGTCAAGCTTGGGAGGATAGGAGGCCAGCTGCTGCTCTGCAAGAGGTTAATATCACTCACGTCCACCTATTCCGCTCCCTTCGAAAATCGTCTGCTGTAACCTCGGATGCTGGCTTCGGAGACGTTCATGACCAGCCCAAGTATGCCAAAGTCTGAGCGACAGAATCAAAACAAGAGATATAGCAATATAGTATATAACTTTTAGAGAATTCGGCTTCCGTAGAGGATATGCTGGATGCATCATCAAGATGAGAAAGACTGCATAGAAAGGGAGGGATCACCTTGGAACGGTATTGAGAAGGGGAACCAAAACTCGAAGAAAAGGGAGTGGGAATCGCGCGACATATTTTACTGGTTTTCAGTAGAAATGAGGGTGGTACGGGACAACGACCTTTTAAAGTTTGAATCACAAAGCCCATTGTACGTGTACTCAAACGTACGGCACTGGGATTCCACGATCAAACACACTGCTTCTGGCGAGTAGAGCGATTTGTACGCCTATATTCCACCCTATACAACAACTGAGAACTACTGCGGACTGACCGCATCTATTACCAGAAATCCCATTTAATGCGTCGGTCCAAGTGGAAGGTTTGGTGAAATCCGAGTCGCAAATTATACTGAAAGCGACTAGGTCGCATTCGTTACCCGTGAGCTCGAGCCGCACAGGGTTAGGGCGAGGGCGGGGCGCAGGGGGCGCCCTGCCAGGGACCACACGAAAATCGTCATACCATGGGAATCCGATGAAAATCAAGCCTCGGTAGCCCTTGACTTGAAAAGCACAGGGATACACGATACACACAGCATTCAAGGGGGAAGGAGATATCTCTAGACATGCATGGATTACATTGGTTGCAGAGGTAGAGGGATTTTCGTCGATTGCATAGGCGGAAACACCCGAGGTATCCTGTAGTTTCAGGGGCAGAGGCGGCTCAGCCAAGAACGGCCGATCTTCGTATAGAGTGCGGGACAGCAAACCCCAAATAAAATAAACAAATTTCGGCCACCCTAACCCACAGTCCTAAATGCATCAGGATAGTGTCAGCTATGCCGGATCTTGAGCCGAGATCGATATCAGCAGATTTCCAGGCAGAGTGCTTAGACCTACCTACCCTACCTGGGGCGAAATAGTTCTTCCGAGGTTAAGACAGACATTGGAACATTCTTACGGTCTGTCAATAGTACAGGCATGTCGATTTGACATGATAGTGTCACGCACTTCACATCCTGCCCAGCGGATCGCGATGTTACGAAACTCAGGTTTGTGTATATTTTTATTGAAAGTAAAAATAGTATTAAGATTTAATTTTATCGCTTTGTGTCTGCATTTATTTAGGCGATGGTCGTCAGAATAAATGTCGCACCTGTCTCTCCAAAGGGAATGCGCGCCACGTTATTCAATCTACGACTCCATGCTATTTTCTGGCAGCAGTGGCAGGCTAGCAGCACATTTGCACAGTGACCTATAAAGTGCGTGCCCGTGAATTCAGTTCGCTGAAACGATGGGTTGCAGTAGTGAGCGTTAGTGACATATGGAGTTTGTTGCGGCCACGTAATTAGATTAACGCCATTAATGTAGGCTGTATGCTTGTCCAGGCAGTAGCTTCAACTAGGAGTTTGGGCATTATTTAGATACCTAGGATGACGTAATGTAGTTGTAGTGAAGTGAGTTCATTTAGAAAGCGGCGGTGCAGGCTGGCAATTGCGTAATGTTGCTGCGGCCCGAATGCACAATAAAGCGGACCATATCGCAAACGGATAAGCGCCATTCCTTAATTAGAAGTGCATCAGGCTGGGTAACTTACCCTAATTCTCTTCATATGCCCAGCAACGGCCCAAGTTCCTAAGGACCCAAGGGTCCCAGGACTAGGGAAGGATGATCTGTACAAGTCCCTTGAAAACGGCACTCGGAGTGCGTTCTGGGTTGAATAAGTTGTGAAGCGGTGTTGGTCTGACTGACGAAGGCCGTGATTCATATTCTTTACTTTAAAGGACTACGTAAGTTCATGTGTTTGACTTGTAGTGACTATAAAGTTCAGTTATCCACATTCTTATGTTTTGACGAACGACACTGATTTAATTGCCATCAAACGATATGCCATCCTATCCGTATACCAAGTGCGTTCGCGTGACGCGTCATGGCCGGCTGGATATCGGCAGGGTTAGTGTTTTCCAGTCGCGAGTCGCGTACAGGGGGTCTGTACAGTAAAGAAGAAATGCAGGGCGCACGAATTGCGCACCAGTTCCATTAGCATTGGCAGCATTATAATAGAAGCAAAAGTACCAACGGCATTGATTACAGTGTGCTAAGGCGATAATCGTTGAGTATTGCCCGCCAAATTTTATCGAATTTCACCTAACCCCAAGATTCTGTTTTCAGATGGACGGACGAGTGGATCCGTCATTCAGAACCTCTCCAGCATATCTGAATTGAAGGATGATCGGTCATTGACTTATTCATTGAGAACGATTAAATACCTCTTATATTTGATTTCGGATTAGTGGAGATAGTTTGACGCCACTATCTCCACCTCATACAATCGAAGGTTGAAGATGGTCGGCGTGGCAGGCGGCAGCAAAGGCTGTGCGAACTGTAAGAGACGAAGGATAAAGGTATGTTCGAGTCCTCGAGATTATTCTATTGAAGATGTTGATGCTAACTGATTTAAGTGCGACGAAAAGTTTCCGCATTGTGTGCGATGTACAAAAGCAAAGCTCCATTGCGGAGGTCCCACTGTCGGATCAGCGCCACTTGACCGCTTTGCGACAGCTTACGTCCGATCAGCAAGCGATCGAAATGGCCACTCACAGCATTCATTGGATGATGACCCGCCTGTTCCCTTTGATTACATCTCTCGTGAAGCTCGCCCACGCTTGTCTCCGTTCTCTGGACACGACAGGAGTATGGTAAGGGCACGAGTTCCAGCCTTCAACGGACAATATAGCATCCCGCGTGATCTGGGACTATTTCCCGAATACGATTTATACAACTATTGCATGGCATTGTTCGTCAACAAATTTATCTCGAATGACCACCCTAACCGTTTCGGAGACGGAGGGTCTCTGTCGTCGTGGGTGCAGCTGTTGCCTCAGTTTCTGTTATCTAACTCGCACTCATCGACTACGTTTGCCGCGCGAGCGCTCGTTATATCGTATTGTGCTTCAGTCTGCCAAGATGAAGATTTGGCACTAATGGGGGCGCGTTGGTACGTCCATGCACTGCGGGGTCAAAAGGAGAATGTGGCATTGATGGCGGTCGATGCGAACTATTTTAGAGCCGGAGCCTTGCAGTCAAAGAGGCGCAACAAGGCGGCATTTCGACCGTCCCCTCAATCAATGCTATTCGACACGGGAACCAGCCCGACTCCGTCGGAGCCAAAGCCCCACAGATCCAGCGTGATGCAACCTGGGCACTCGTCGATACCTCTGACGCCGCCAAGGACACCAGCCTCTTCGTCGCGGGTAATGCGCGGGAACATGATGTCGGTGGAAGAGGAAAGCACAGTTACAGGAATGCTTCTCGCGATGTACGAGGTCATCAATGCGACGGTGGAGGACAATTGGGTCAACATGCTGGGCGGCGTAACGCACATGATGCAATTGCGAGGTCCGTACGCATACCGCGATGGCTTCAACTACGTACTGTTCCAGAGCACGAGAAGCATGCTCGCACTGCATGCGCTCCTGACCCGCAGAAAATCAATCTTCAATGATCCTGAGTGGAAAATCGTCCCATGGGAATTTGTGTCTGCTGGAAAACCGATCTATCAAGTGCTGTACGATCTGGTTTTGGAGGTCCCAGAGATCCATGAACGATTGGAAGAATTATTTCTGACGGGCGAGTATGGTAATTTCATCTCGATGCGTGACGAGTACCGCAGCCCTGAGATATGTGCTGAGTTGAAGGTTATGCATGCGAATCTGGCGGATCTTGATGCGCGATTTCAGAGGTGGTTTAGGGAATATTCAATCGATTCGCAGGCCTACGCGCGAGGGAGATTTTCCGCGTCGTCGATGGAGGACACACTCTCATTCGACCCGGTCACTGCGGCACCACTTTACGGCCAGACGACGCACTGTGCAGCAACTACGTCCGACGAGGAGTGGCGGAAGTCTCATTTTTTCAAGCCAGCCATCAATTACAGCACACTACAGGATGCTCGCCTTGTCGCGCTCTATTATGGCGTGCGGATGTTTGTGGCATACTCTCTAACTGTCACAGTGCCCTTCGATCGTGTCGCCTACCCAGAAGTTCTGGACACCGCAGCTACCATCAAAATCCCTGAAGTTGCAAAATACAACCAGACCAAGCTTTCCTTTCTGAGGATGTCTGCTGAACTCATCTGCCGCTCGGCCCCGTACTTTGTCAAGCATGCATCTGGCTCTGCGCTGTACAATCTTCTCATGCCGCTGAAGATCGTGCGGTCGAGGATGCTAACGCCATTTGATCGCGGATGGGTATGGGACATGCTGAGGGTGGTGCATACAGTTGGTCAATCCCCGAATAATATGTACACCACTGGAGCGTCGAAAAAGATAGATGGCGAGTGGACGATGTCTGATGATTGGAAATGTTTCGATAACTTGCCAGTTTGTTGGGGCTGTGGAGAGAAAGTGAAGATCGGCCTTGGGGAGTTGATTTGATGTGGCTCCGTAGTGGTCATGTATATATGCTGTATTGTACTCTTGGGGCACGTGATAAGATAATATTGAGTGTTTGGTCCAGTACAAGCCCGCTGTTACGCTCCGTTCGTTCTCCCAACTACACCTGGCCAAGCTCACCCACATCTGACATGGGGAGGAGTTCGTACTGACTATAATACGCTATTTTCTGTGAATCAAGCGACAATAACTCATGAAGAAATGGGGACTTTCTTGGCGAGTGTAGGTAAGGTCTACGGTTTACCCAAGCACGACCCCCGACCCCGCTTGCCTAGGAGCAGACAAGCACGCCTCAATCGAGCGATACACCAACTTTGAGTTGGGAGTAGTACTGCTACGCTACGGCATGGCACACCTGAAGCTGAAGCGAACAGGGACGCGCGTCACTTGGACTACCGAGATGTGCAGTGCCTCACCCAGCATGAACGCGTTAGCGGGCAACCTAACTACAACAGTGCAATACTCGCAGACGGAATTCTCTGGCGAGTAGAGGTCCGCACTTCACTGTTAGCCGAAAATAGAAGACAGATCAAGATAAGCTAGCGAAGCCGGAAAGTTACTTGATTGAATAGAATACAAGTGAAGCTGAATATGATGCAATTCCATTTCTCGCTACGATCGGGAGTTTAACGTAGCAGAGCCTTTCAAGAATTATAATGTCGTATTTGCTGTAACTTACTCATATTGAAATTCAATGAACACATGCGCTTGATTGGTGAACATCAGCTTGCAGCTGCAGTGGGAAGCGATACCTATCACGCTGGATCCACTGAACGGGCATAGCACAACGCGATGCAGCTGATGTCCCGACCCTAATCTGTACAAGTGAGATAGGTCTACTCAACTTTGGTACGCCCATCGCCAGCAAAGAATCCGTCAGGGGCCCAGAATTTCACTTCTGCTGGGACGGATCACGTCATGTTTAACCTGGATGGGACTCCACACCCATACCGTGGGCTCTCGTCAACTGCTTCGACTCCCGCCAGCAACGTCGCACGCAGACCGCGAGCCCAGTCATGCCAACCCTACCCACAAGTCATTGGATTTACCCTAACCCTCGGCACTGACAGCAACCACTTCTTTCTCGCCGTGCAAACGGCCAGTTTGGACCGACGATAGGGTAGGAGTTTTCAGCGTTTGGTTGGTCTTACCCAAGCTCCTATCTGGAGAATGTTCGCTAACAACCATAAGACAATACTGGAATCCGATGCATCCGGTTCGTTTCTCAGCCAGCGGACCCCGAGGAGACCAAGTTCGTTCAACTACGGTCTCGTTGAATGCGCCTTTAGCCAATTCGACGGAGCCAATAATTTATGCGGAACATGAAAACTAAAAATACTCTCGAAACGACGGCGCCGCGACTATGGGAACCGTCGGTAGCCGAATTTGAATCGGCGTGCTTCAGGTCGGATCAGCGGTCATTACCATGGAGACACCCAAGGATCTTCGAAGGTTGGGAAAAAAGGTGGGAGGAGCCCAATGCCTTGGCTGGTTTAGATGCCCGGGAGGATCCAAAGCATCGCTCCAAAGCTCTGGCGCTGTTCTGTTCGGATGGCTGGGCGCTCCCTGCAGGGGAGTGGGTCGAGCATTGCGTCGAACGGGTGACTCTGACAAGAATCGCATTGCCAGATGATATTCTTGATTAAAGACGCTAGTATGATTGCTAATAGCTCAAGTTCATGTACAAGTAAGCGTTTCTTGTGCTTATCCAATTTCTTCGACTCAAACACGACCGGGAGATCATCTTGAGAGAGCAGTGGCCCCACATCAATCATCTCCGAAACGTCAGTCGCTACTAAACCCTTGGTCCATTTCACGAGCCACTGAAGCGGCTAGGGTAGTGTTTAACCCAACCCTAATCATCACAAGAATTGTTCATCAGATTGAGAGTTGAGAGTATTTTACTCAGTAATATCAAGGGCGCTCATCTCACATTCGACACTGCTGCTGAACCCCTGATTCGATTCACAGAGGTCCTATAGGCTCTTGAGGCAGTCTCCCCTGGTCGAGGGATACCCCGTTCAATCTTGATAAAAGTTCTGCCTCCATTCTTTTCGCTGCTTGCGGCCCGCTGAGGATCTCCCCAACCATATCAGTTCCAGGTGGGAAGTCATACTCAAAGGCTGGTTCTCCAGCTCCTCTCATATTGGCCAAAACAGCTTGACGGAAGTGCCACCGTAGGAGCTCGTCCCTCACACTCCGCTCATCATTTGGATCACGACAAATTGGGCCAAGTACCCTCCCATCAATCCTGAACCCATCTTCGTCGAAACAGGTTATCTTGTAATTGTCGTATGGATTGATAGAGAAGTCAAAACCATCGAACATCTGATGGATATTTGCCTGCATCATTAGCCCATTCTGACATGAGTTGATCCCCGTGTCACGCTCTCCCACTCTGTTTGTAATCCACCTAGAACATCCAGTCCTCATGAAATATTCTTCACTGGAGAGTGGGAAAATGTGAGCGGCTTCCCACCCTCTCCATTTATCCCTAAAAGCGCTAGGGTTCACATTGCCAGTTATCACGCACTTTCCATCTCTCTCACGAACCTGATTTCGGAAGGGTTCATCTCTGCCGGAGACTGTATGTGAAAGTACTCGTGTTATGCACGGCTCATCAGTGATGGAAATTGTGTCTGTTTAAAAAAAAAATTTTAACTTTAGCAGCCGCTATATACTAAGACTTATAAGCGGAAAGATCACCTCCGCGAGAATAGGGTCGTATATCATAATGGCCCGGTTTTAGTGGCTCGTCGGTTGGTGTCAGGATGACTCCGGTACCTCGCAATGATACGTTATACGGACGAGATGCAACAATGAGGATCTCAAGCATAAAGAGAAAGCTTTTTTCCGTTACAGACGGATTCAATTGCAATCCACCCAGCGCCTCATCAGGCTTTGAAACGTCGTAAAAATGGACATCCCGACCTATAGCTCTGACGCCGGCCATGAACTATCGATTTCTTGATTGGAGAGGTGAAGCTATTATACTTTCAGTGATGACAATGAGATTAATATCTATACTCCGTAGTTAACGAGATATTACACAGAAGGCGGTGCGAATAGTTAAGAACGATGTAATTAAAACACCCCTGACGATCCGTCCGATCGACTATCCAACCCCAGGTCCACGTTTGCCCTGGCTGGTAACAGTCTGCAAATAGAGAAACGGAAACCGGCGAGTGTAGTACTTGAATAGAATATTGTGATTGTGATTGTACTCAAAAAAGTTAAGACGGCCCAAAAACCTAATCCCCATCTCGCCCCGATAAACTTCATTTGTTACACTTTGGGGCGATTTGAGTACTGGTATTAATCGAGACCGGGTCGATCGTTAACCTAATACAGACCGCTTACACATGTCGAATTGGGCACAATCTGTTGCTTGACTTCTTCATTTCACGATATTAAGACTGAGCTATTCATTCCTCATTGGTATCATCATTGCTTACTGTGGAAAGAGAATTATCGCCCTAAATTTGACAGGTCCTTATATACGGAGGGGTTTGCCCTCGCTGTCAGACCGAACAATATACTCTAAAATACTCTATCTTTTGCTATCAGGTATTAAGATTAGTAGTTACTGCTTGCACGAACCCCTGAGCCCTTACAGACTACGGAAGAGATTCGGCGGAGAGCGCCGAGAGGAAGTTTGAAGGAAAGCGACTGTGATAAAAGTTTTTCTGTTTATGTTAGGTGTAATGGGTTATACTTGTCAGTTATTATTTGTTTCACGTTTTTGGGCAGCTGATGTGCTAAGTTTGGTTCCTGGGATTGGCAGGCGTCACCCTTAACTTTTGACGCCCATCGTGTTGCCCATCGTGTTCTTTTTCTTTTCCTTCCTTCTTCCTTGACAATAAATTCGTTCGATCCCGATTCTCACAACAGTTCCATAGCCTGCCTACCTAACTCCCCCTAATCTCTTACACCCGGTCGGGATGGAAAAAAAAAACTTGCAGTAGAACATGGATGTGTCAAAGAAGGTTGATCGGAAAGTAGGACTGTATAATGTGGATCCTGTCCCGGCGTTCGGCAGCAATTGCTGATGTTACCGCCAAGGCAATGCACTATGATAACGTCGTATAAAAGAGCGATTGCAGATCGCACGGCCCAGACTCTTCTATTGCATTGTCTTCGTCGTTATCTGCCAAACCAGATTCTGTTAGACGTTGCTGTAGTGGCTGTCAGGGACATGACATGTGGACGTGCCCCTGTCGGGTTGGGGTTTATTTATTATACAATTCACTTCTGCCCAGAGCGAATTAGTCCCACCAAAATCTCTACACCAGCAACAACGCCATCAACAACTCTGATCTTATCACCCACTGCCTTTGTAATTGCCTCCTCCATCCCCGCCATTCCTGCACATCCTAGACATATTATGGTAGCACCATTCCCCACCGCCTTTGTTGCTGCTTCGCCAATTCTCTGACTGACAACTTCCGCCGAAGCAGAATGCAGTTCTAATACACCCAAGCCTGTCGAAAACGTACCCGCGAAGAATGTTTCAGACCCTAGAAATGCCCTGACTGCGTCGTCGAGCAATACTTCCCATATTTTAGCCGTCGTGACGATAGCAAACTTCCCTCCGAGGGCAAGCGAGTGTAGAACCGTCGCTTGAAAGATTCCCAGCACCGGCTTTGTCGTCTGTTCCTTCAAACAATGAACCAGTGGATGATCCGAATAACACGCAACGAGAAAGCCATCGTATTTGTCCAATAGCTGGACTAGAGTTGGTATGCAGTTCGCCGTGGATGTAATCTCTGTCGTGACAGAATCGATCTGTAATGGGCCGCCCTGTGGGCCCGTGAAATAATCGTAGTGGAACCCGGATGGTGGTCGAAGAAATTCTTTCAATGTATCTGATATCGAGGAAGATGAATTTGGATTGATGACTAGAATCGACGGCATGTTGGGGCTTTTGGAGATGTTGCTTGAGTGAGGATGGGCGTTGATTGAAACGAAGGCAGACAAAACACTTTTGAAGCATTTACAGTAGGGTAACCTCCAACTCCGGTTATCTCGGATTATGTGAGAAGTTTGACAAGTAGTGTTTCTATTAAATTGGTAAATATTTATTAATACCGGAAGATAATGCTTGTCCTACATGCTCCTGAGGATCCCTAAACGCAATAGCCCCATGAAAGGGTCTGTTGTCACCTGGGGCGAAGGCTCAGAAAAATAGGTGGTCGGCAGAGCCTCGAAGTAGAGCCCTCGTACCATAAATCACTTCTGTTTTCGCTCGGATCTAAGTCCGAATTAATTGATTAAATCTCTGTCGATGGAAGTATTTGCGCGGCTGTAGATGTGGCTCTATACAGGGTTAAAATTGACGAAGTCAATCGTCAACCCAATGACGTTCTTAAGATGCGATCAGTCTAAGGTCGACAGTCGCCCTAGGTCTAGAATCAAGTGAAGATCTTTTCTAGTTAACTGATTCGTTAGTTCTATATTCCTCTCATTCCGTTGCGGAAAACGGCAGCAGACGGTTATAAAATTGCGTGCCAGCTTTCCCCACTTAAGAGCTTGAACATATTCCGAAACCATCACCCTCAAGGAATAAGTTTATAACTATTGTACAACTCAACTTCGGATGAATATGCTTCATTGACTCATCTGCTACTCGAAGTCTTTCCATCCCTTAATTCTACGAATGGCTCTGCTTATCGAGGAAGAGATTTTTCGTCAAGTTTCGCCCTGAGCTACTAGTCTTATTTTTTTTTAATGTTACAGCAATTACTGCGATAAGTACGAACCACGAATTTGTCATATTTCTAACTTTAAGCATCCTAGCCACGTCAGATTTTATATCCCCGCATCAGATATACACGCGGCCCTCAAAGGGACGAAGCTCTGACGCCGTAATTTTCCCTTCATAATTTGATACAAGGATAATCATATCACTGAGTAACTCCGTGCTCAGCTTCTGCTGCTTATCGGTGAAGTTTAATACGACTACTGCTCGCTTATTTCCTTCCTCTTTGACATATGTAAGCACGTTCTCGTTCTCGAAGTCGTATATCTTGAAGGAGCCATGGACGAAAAGTTCGCTATAGAGTTTCCGAAGCTGAATCATTTTCTTCCAGAACGATAGCACACTAGAGGGCTCCTCAGACTGCTGAGTAGCGTTGATCTCGCGGTAGTTATCATGAACGCGCATCCATGGCTTCGCACCCGTTGTAAATCCCGCATTGGCACTTGCGTTCCATTGGAATGGGAGGCGACAATGGTCTCGTGCTGTTAATTGAATTCCCTTCAAGACTTCTGCCAACGCTGCCTGGTCGCCTCCGGAGGTCCGCTTAACTTCGTTATAATAGTTCAAGCTCTCGATATCTTTGTATTCCTCAATAGGCCAAGTCTTAGGTGCATTCACCATACCAATCTCTTGTCCCTGATACACATATGTAGTTCCCGTCAACGTAGTGAGGAACACAGCGAGCATTTTGGCGCTCAGAGCAGCAAACTGCGGATCATCGGAGCCGTAACGCGAAACTGATCGTCCAGTATCATGATTCTCCAAGAAATTTGTAGTCCATCCGTCGTTCCCCTCAATAAAACACTGCCATTTCTCGAGAGCTTCTTTAAATTCCGTCAACGCCCACTTGCGAGATAAAACTTAACCTTCTCGCCAAAGTCTAGGAAGACCAGGTCCATCTGGAAAACTTGCTGGAGCTGGCATGCCGATGCCGAGATATAGCGCAAAACATGAGCTGGATCGGGCGTGTGTGGAAGCTCACCGACGGTCATGGCATCGTACTTGCAGAGTACCTCGTCGTTCATCTCACGCAGGAATTCATGCATGCGCGGTCCATTACAGATCAAATCGTAGGCGGGCTGCCACGGCGTGTCCGGCTCGACGACAGGAGCGTCGGGAAAATCTAAACGCTTGGAATACATGTTGACAGTATCGATGCGGAATCCATCAGCGCCCTTGTCCAGCCAAAAGCGCATTGCATCATTGTAAATGGCTTGACGGACCTCTGGGTTATCCCAGTTCAGATCAGGCTGCTCCTTTGCGAAGAGATGAAGATAGTATTCGCCGATGTTTTCGTCCCACTCCCAGACACTGCCC
>PPJX02000188.1:0-22037 GCA_003705915.2 Lipomyces lipofer | reverse complement strand
TCTTCTCGCTTCGACTGTGGCTGAGGCTCTGGCTGTTCTTGTGCTTGTTCCTGTCCTGCTTTGACTTGCAAGGTACCTGTTGCTCTCCAATGTCTACGGTGGAGGCTACGTATAATTTGATCCATTTATTAGCTTGGTCGCTAATCGTCGGCTTATTTGTTGATTGCATTTCATCATGGGGTGTATTAGTCCGTATATGTGTGAGTATTAGATTGACCGTTATTCATTGGTCCATCGAAGTGTGTTTATATGTCCTGATTTTTTTGACCTTAAGTGAACACCCAAAGCTAACTACAGTTGATGCTAATCTCTGCTCTTACTCGTCGCCATCCACAATCTCCATCGGCAGCTCGGTGCGATTTATCCGTCAGTGCTTCTGGACTGTCATGGCTAAGTTGACCGATTCTCTTCTGGCGCAGATAGCATCGTTCTTGTTCTGTCCTGGGATTTTGTTGTATGTATACTATTGGTGCAGGGTTTCCATCGTCTATATAGAGGTTTCCTCAGTCTATCATCGGCGACTCAAGTTATCCATCTGTCAGCTATATCTTTATTGTAAAGTTTGCTGGCTGCAGAGGCAGCGTGGATGTGCGTGTATTATATGTTAAAAATGATATGGAGGTATGTTTCTATAGCTGTTTATAGTCCGTGATTGAATGTACTAGTCCCTTATATGAAACATGCATATGTTTGCATAGAAGTGAGGTAGCTGGTGTGAACCAGATGCTCTTGTAACCACTGCATCACTTTACTCGCAGAAGCAACTCTGCATTAGCGACTCACTATGTAGAAGCCTTGTAGAAGCTCAAACGAACCAGCAGAGTCACTTCCGCTGAAGCGCCTCTGTCAAATCAGATTTTTTAGTGTGAATAGTGCCACTTTGTTCGTTCAGTGACTCGCTGCAGCTGGCCATCAGAGTGCCTCCTATACATTGTATTAGAGACTCCGGAAATTTCAGACAGAGTGACTCTGTCGATTCATAGGAGTAGCTACAGAAATTTTTTCAATAGGGATTATCAGTTACACGGGTTTACAAAGGTCATTATGTGTTGAAAGGACAACCCAATACTCTAGTTAGATGCCTTAATGTATTCTGTATTATGCTCATTGTTCATATACAAGTTTCAGTAGTCACTGAAACTGCGATCTAACTTTCGATGTGATGTAGACGAGCCCTCGGGCCGAGGCTCAATGATTACAAAGCATGCAAGCAATAACGAATCAATAAGACAAAGTAAGAAGCCAGGGAAATGCCTAGAGGCTAGAAAATTGTCCGGCTCAGACGGAGCTTTCTCACCACAGTTCTGCCCATCCTGATGCTGAGCATGAGTTTGTCTTCAGGGACATCTTCACTGATATATTCCTGGCATTTATACTATACTATTTCTAAGAAAATAGAGCGGTCGAAGATAGGTGTAGCAAGTTTATGTTAATCTGAATTGCACTATAATAGGCAGGTTTCTATTAGGCTAGAGAAATAAGAGAACAACACTTCACTGCAATTATTCGACCAAGGCGGATTTATGGCGGATATATTCGAAAACATGGCGGATGAGGATCCGCCACATCCTCTAAGAGGCGGATGCGAATGTCGAATATGAATCCGTCACCTTTGCAATGGCGGATGGCGGATGGCGGATATGGTCAGATCAGGCGGATATCCGCATTCGAACCAGCTCCCAGGAATTGTGTCTGGTCATGGTACTCTGTTCACTTCGAAGTTTTGGTCTGATTTGCGCGTGTTATTGTCTAGTGACCGCCGTATATTTACCGCTTTTCATCCTCAGAATGACCGGCAAACCGAGAGGCAGAATCAGACCGTGGAACAGTATATGCGCGCTTACATAGCTTACTTTCAGGACGATTGGGTATCGTTAGTTGCGGAGTTTTCGTATAATAACTCCAAACGCGAGCACTCAGAATCCCCGTTCATCTCAAACTATGGCTTTCACCCCCGGGGCCCATATCGCTCCAATTGTTTCCGACTCTCCTGACCCCGCCGCGATTGACCTCGCTGACCGTCTCGCCGACCTCAACAATGTACTTCACCGCGCTCTTACAACCGCAACCGCGGTCCAAGCACGGTACTATAATGGTCGATACAAGTCGATGGAGTTTGCTGTGAGTGACGAAGTCTGGTTGTCGCAGCGCACATGCGCACTGCACGTCCTAATAAGAAATTGTCCGAGAGGCGGATGGTCCTATCGCATCTTGGAGCGCCTTGGCCACCAAGCGTATCGACTCGATCTACCCGCTACCCTGGCGATCCACGTGTTCCACGTTAATCTGCCATCACCCTACACGGGCGCCAAGCCTTCGCCGGTCCGTCGCACCTCCCCACCATTACAAATCGACGCCGGTCCCAAGTACGAAGTCCGTGGAGACATCGAATATAGGGTCGATTGGAAGGGATACGACGCCTCTGCACGAAACTGGGAGCCCCGCCAGTAACTTGGACAATGCTGCTGCCCTTGTTACGGCATTCCACCGGCGGCACACCGGGCGGGCCTGTCCAGTTCTGCGGCCAGAGCTTTAGGAGGAGATAGTAAGGGGATTTGACTATACAGGGGCTTTAATTTAACTTTGGTTTAGCTTATCCTTCTTGTGTTGTTTCATGAGCACGCGCAGTGCCATGGTTAATTTGGGCTGAATTGTTTGTTTCATTGGGTTGGGTAGGCGTCGCCCTAAATGTTATATATATCTATATGTTGTATCGCTTCTTGTTTTTCATTCTTCTTTTCTTGTCGACAATTCTAATAACGTAAGTCCCCAAGCCTTCCGTTCCGCTACAATTCCCAATAAGTAATAACTTTAAACTCTCTTCCCTTACACAGCCTAAGGTTGTCCAACATTCTTGTCCTCGCATTGCTCCACACTCTGTTCCGCCTTTTCCAAATAATCCAAATGGATGCCCTCCGCGTGAGATCCGATCCCAGCGGTAAGGGCTTGCCCATGTCGACCAATTTGGTGCCAGGGCAGCTGGAATAGCGCATCCATGGCCTCTAGACTCTTTCCAGCAGTTTCGGGCACGAAAAACCAGACCCAGACAATACCAAGCGTTGTAATTACTGTACAGAAGACAAAAAATCCGTAATTGTTCATCGCAATTAGCATGCTCGGAACTGCCTTCGTATTGCCATATTGATTGATAAAATGGAAACACATCACGATAGAAGAACCGAGTGCACGAAGTCGCAAGGGGTAGATCTCTGCGTTAATGAGATACTGAAAGGAGTTCCAGCCCATTGCCCACCCGAAGCCTGAGACATATATAGCTGCAATCGCACCTACGCCAGCATGCTTAGCTGCCTGGCTAATGACAGCTTTGGGGTCCGCGAGAGTTGAAGGCGGTACAAGCGCTAGATATATGGCAATATAACAAACGGAAATAAACTGTAGAGAGATGCCGCAGTAAAGGGACCGCCGACGGCCAATGAAATCGATGAGGAAAAAAGCACAGAGGTAAGCCGATAGGAATTTGACAATTCCTAGGATGCAACTGGCAAAAAGCTTTTCACTTTGGCCCGTCTTTCCGAGTAGGGCGAAGATCTGGGCAGCATAGATTGTAATGGCACTCGCACCAGACCACTGGCCGAGAAGCTGAGAGAAAATACCCAACATAAGACGGTAGCGATTTGCTGGGATCAACAATAGCTCTCGAAACTTTCCCCAGATAGCGGTTCCATGACTGCTTTCCTTTTCACGTTCGAGCTGCTCTCTGACATCGATGATTTCGGCTTGGACTAAAGGGTGTACCTCAGGTAGCTGCCGCAGTTTGCACATATTCGCAAGAGCTTGCTCATGTTTTCCCTTCATGATGAGAAAGCGAGGCGTCTCATCCACCATCCATGACAGAATAAAGATCAATCTAAGGAAGATGTTAGCGATACATATCTTCAGATTAGTTTGCAAAGGAGAATGTATTACCCAGCAAAGATGATATGAATAGATTGTGGAACGACCCACTGTACACGAGACTTATCTGAAAAGTGGATAGACGAGCCCCAATTTGCGAAGTAGCCAATCATTACGCCAAAGTAGACAGCACCAGCAAACACGTTCGTCAACATGCCCCTAATAGCCTTTGGTGCAACTTCGACAAGATATGTTGGCCCAACAACTGTAGTCATGCCAATCCCCAAACCAGCGACGAACCTACCAGCAAGGACCTGGCCAAGGCTGGTCGTGCTACTAATGACAATGGCGAAGCCAATAGACCAAAGTAAAGTCAACACTTGTAATGATCGAACACGGCCAATCTTGTCGCACAGAATGAAAGCAAGAAGAGCACCTCCAATGGATCCTAGTTGGACCATGCTGGTGATATTAGATTGGCGGTTTGCTACTTGCGTGGCCGTTCCGGCGAGAAGATGAAATTCAGTCTGAAAGCTCTTCAAGGCGATCATTCCACCCGCCATACCTTCGTCAAGCCCTCTACTGGCACCTAAGAACCCTGATCAGGTTGTCAGCATTACACGATTATAAAGACCCCACTTAAGTGCTAAATCAGGGCTATCTGCCAACTTACCGAACACTGCAACAGACCAGTACAGACGCCAATTTAGAACCTCCTTCGGCGTATCGGCCAAGGCTGCTTTGTAATTGAGGATACCCATGATGCAGTGACGGCTGGTCTGAAGAAACAACGACTGAACTGATACCGTATGGGTGTTATATTGCAATGAGCTGAGCAAATTGGTTTAAGTATATATTTACGGATCTAGCGCGCTCAAAAGCGGAGGCGTCTCGCTAGATGCGGGGTAGTATGTGGAGTTTGTGAACATCGGAAGATGGTGTCGACCTCCGAAATATAATAGCTACCATAAGGCGGAGACCCCGTCTTGGTCCGCATCCCGGGGTAAGTCATTTCTGCCGAAAGTATCTAGCTTCCCGGACTGCCATAAAAAGCAGCCCCACCTCTTGGTACTTCGCCACCAACCTCCGCAAACTCTCGACCGACTCCAGTCGTGGCGCACAGTCACGCAACCAATAAGGTAGCAAACATTACAACACGGAAAATAAAGCTCACCATAATGGGTTTGTAGACAAAGCTTAAAATGTGACGCATTCCAAATGGCAAAACTTAAATAAAGCAGAATTTCCGTGCCACTCACATGATCAACCCGCATTACCCCGCGTGCACAAAAGCTCAGCAAATGTTCCCAAAAGAGCAGAATGCCACCAAACTTAGGGCCTCATGCTTGTCGCACAAATCTTGGCCATGGAAAGCTTAAATCCATTCAAGCCACATCACCTGAGGAGCCTTACAATTCTGAGCAGATTGGGACCCACATATATTCATTATTGTTGATTTGTACATTGCCCCTAAGAAACCAATTAGATGACCATATTTGATTGAGCATGCAATACTAAAACTCGTTCTCAAGCGTAGTAGTCTGGTGGTAAGCAATTCACAACTATATGCACTGCTACGGCAAGCATTTTCTGTTTGGTTAATTGTTTAGACTATTACTTGTCCATTTTATGGACTAAAAAGTCGCCCCGATTTCTTTGGCGTTAAGTTCCTCACAGCTTATCCCATCAATCATAGGCAGCAAAAAATTTATTAAAACTTTTGTTAATCCAGTCAAACCCACGAAGCTGTGTAGTATAGGTTTCAAAGTATTTCTATAGTTATTTATTCGCCGAATACTGTATTACTTTCATGTAGATAACCTGGCCTGTATTACTCTCGAAGTCGCCATTTGACGGACGCCTCCTTCTTTAGCATATTTCTTTGAATCTCTTCATGCAGAATCATTTGTATTATTCCCGGAAACATACTCTGTAGCCCGCTTGGATCTGAGGCAGCTGCAGGTATCCGAAGCTGCTCTCTTTCTACTTCTTCGATTAGATTAAACGAAATAGATCCATACCAGACACATTTTTAATTACCCGCGCACGTGTGTTAAGAGAGCGAATAATCATACGTTAATCCGCGGAGAGGTAACGTAGGTTTATCGGCGGAAGCAATATGCGGTCCTCATGTCAAGTAGGAATTTATGGCTTAATTAACTGCACCCGCGACTTCTAAGAAGTGGCAAGACGGCACTTCCGCCCATATAGTGCAGACTGAACTTCATTATGTCAGCGTAAATGCTGATATGCTTGTTGCCCACAGAACCGGCCAGATTGCTATTTGGCTGTGAGGCGGTTCCTGGTGATGGCCCCAACTGCTCCTGCATCCAACTGCGCCGCCCGGCTGCCCGCATGGAGCTAATAAGAGATTTTCCCGATATCGAGGATTAATTGATGCTTCTGCTCGCCTATTATTGGGTTGACGCGGTTGACGCGTGCGATGCAATGAAACTGCGAATCTTCATGGTCGCATAGTTGTTCAACGCAGGTATTGCAAATAAAATCTGAAAGAGTTGACCGCCATTGTCGCATTGTAGCGCACACCAAACTAGAGCGAGGAGTTTTGCACAGCTGCACTTGAATAATGAACGATCAAAGGGCACGTTGATTGACACAGAGGTAACTCGACTTGCATTTTGCACTAAAAGAATTGTTCCTTGCGAAATCGACATGCTGTCTCCCTCTAGCTATGCGACTGATGGGTTAGAACGTCCCTCTCCTAACCCTGAGCATTATCACATGGTGGAGGCGCAGCTTTCCGACCAATTTAGACTGCATGGGGAGACATCGGATAGACGGCGGACCAATGTACGAGAAGATCCCAGGATCGACTGGTGCACAATCCGACAGCATGCATCCGATGCGGATGGACGCGATTGCATATCTTTTCCCGCCACCACGGCTTAGAGCAGGCGTGAGACACTGGATGAAGGATTGCCCAAGGTTGCGTCACCACACTTCCACTCGCGTATCTACGGGGATTGCATATTGCTTACTAGAGCCCCCACGTGGAGTGATGAGATAGGAAAAACGGTGGCCTCTTCTGGGGCTGCGTATATTACGTGATGACATCTGTCGGAAACCTCTGGCCGAACAAGGCAACGCTAAAATTTGGCGTGTATTGTTCCGAGGCTGCGGGGTCGTCGTCGATGCGGTCACTTCCGAGGTCATGAATGCCCTTGTCAACGGTTGCCTCGCTTACAAGAAGTTCGCAGGCGTTCGTCGCTACCTTTGGCATTCACGATTTCAGCCACGAAAGGGTAGGGTTTTGTCGACGCATGAAATCCTCATCTCCATATTCATTGACAAGTCGCGCGAACACGCGTACGACGTGATACTCAATTCATGGAAGGATATGGTGTGTCTGCTCAATGTCTATATCAAGTATTTGCATCCCTTGGAGGATTACTGTACGGGTTCGAAATTTCGTCGATTTCCGGAGTCATAGGCACCCGGCAATCCAAAATTTCTTTGGCGATCCGTTGGGAGTACGGCAAGGAGGTATTACAAGCGCGATGCCTAGAGGCTCCATCATCGGGCGGTTTAGCTGGGTTTCTTGGTGACTGGTTCGTGCCCACCAATGGTGTTTTATCTCACAATTGGGAAATGCTGATTTTGGTAGGTTGTCGCGCAAGGTCATCATCCAGGTTGCAGCAGTTCTATGGTGTGTCGGGGCTGCGTTGCAGTTCGTAATGTTGCGTTGTGTCCGGGATTTGTGTCAGGCTGACCTGCCCTTGTTCCCATATACCAATCTGAAATTGCACCTCGCAAAATTCGCGGAAGAATCGTTTCTTTTCAGCAGTTTGCTATCGCTTGGGGGGACCTTGATTCAATATTCCATACAGTATGACTGCTCGTTTATCCAATCTGACGCCTCGTCTCGCTTGTCATGGGCTATTCAAGCGATTCCTGCAACTATTTTGTTTACTGGCTTGTTCTGGCTTCCATTTTCACCGAGTTGGCTCGCTAGCAAGGACCGCTGGGTGAGGCGCTAAAAGTGATCGCAATGTCTAAGAAGTCCCTATTTAGACCGTCCTTGGTGTCTATCGGGACACTATGTAGGATGACTCTCAGGGAAAATTCATAACGCTATATAACTCGACCGCCGGAAACATTTTCAATTATAACGTTGTATGCACACCCGTAGCGCCCTTCCTCTTACTGCATTCGTAGTCAGTCTCTGTAAAAGACGGGTCAATCACGTATCATTAACCCTACCAGGGCAGTGTAAATGCCTGTCAAAGTATTTTAGGTCACTTCGCCTCCGCAGATGTAGCTATAAAGAAATGACAACGAAGAACGCGAGCAGTTGCTACGGACACCCTTAGCCCGTTGCAAGCAGGTGTTTGACTGTGGATTGGAAACTAAGTCAATAACTGATTTCAATCTCCATCTTTTGGTGATCTTTATTAGCGTGCGTTTAAGCAAACTGAGTGTGTTCAAAGCAAATCTGCTAGCGACGGGAATTGAAGATGTCCGGTTCTGACGTTGAGTAGTGTGGTGGCGCAATTCTGTGCTAGCTCCAATAACTGGGAATACGAGATGTACCGAGGAGGACGAATCTACGGAAAGGATCTCATTACTGGAGATTAAAGCATTGTTACCGGCATGTATGATAGGAACGCCAAGAGAAAGTATGGCTACCGAGATGAAGGAAGGGAGCAATCGATCGGCATGCTGAAGACCGGAAAATGCCTCACAGTTTGTGACTTTATTGACAAGTTATCAACAAATGACGAAGTTCAACTCCGCTTCGTTAACAGTTGCCGTGGCAGTAACCATCAGTAGAAGTCACCAGTGGAGATGTCATGTGCCTCCCCCGGCTGGGCCTTATACCCCGCCTCTGCACCTCTTGTCTCGCTTCTCTTCACTTCTGCTCCGCTTCTTCTTCGCTTCGGAATTTCCACCAGGACTGTTGCGGATACGGATATCCGCCAAATTTGGCCATATCCGCATCCGCCATCCGACCTCGCAAAGGTGGCGGATATGTATCCATATCTTCATCCGCCGATCGAAAGTATGGCGGATAAGGCGTTATTTAGAATTGGTCTATTCGGAGTCCTAGTCTGTCGTCGATTTCATCTTGGACGAGAGTTTGCGGTAGTTCTGGCGAGCCGACAAAAGATGTGGGGCGGGGTCACAACGAACAAGATGCTATGGATAGTTTTTTTGCCGACATGCGGCGCGAAGATAATGCTTGGTCGACACAATCTTGCAACAGTTGAGGTCTCACCCTAACCCGCATATAGCTTGCGACCTGCTGCCTTAATTTCGCACATTAGCTAACGTGATCGTCATCAGTAGCTTCGGCAATATCCGCCAAATCCTTGGTGGTCGACTTATCTGCCGGGTTGGGGATTAGAACGACTACAGTTGTTGGGCCCACATTTCTTGTCCAAGTTGCACAAAATGCTATTCGCTGCATGTTAGCTCGCAGCGGACAGATCGTGACACAGCCGGAGATGAACTGGAATGATTTAATGACTGACTTCTAGAAGATTTGCCATACGACAGGGCACGGCTACTTCAACTATTTACATAGTGCGAGCGCATTATCAGTACTTTCGTGCAAGGAGAGGCTTTTGAAAGTGTCCTTACTGCCACGGGGAAGATGAGTCGTGCATCAGCTCCTAAGGCGAAACCCGAGTATTATGCAGTAACGCTACCTTTTGCCATGAACTCTCCCGTGCAAACAGGTCTCGACCAGAATCCAGGTCGGTCGCGGGGAGCACGCGGGTCCCGACCAACGCCCCACTCGGTCGAAGTCCGGCCGGAGTCTGGACCGAATCCCCGCACCTCGGTCTCTCTCCCGCTCCCCCTCGAGGTAATGGTCCCACAATTTGTTGTGTTTTCTGCCGTGCTTTCACACATATATATAATAAGGCCTCAGCGCCCCTTGTGTGTACATCAGAAATGAGATCTTTGGTCTTCCTTGACAGTTCCTATTCTTGTCTTTGTCCCCTCGTGATTTGTCTGTGTCCTCTCGTGACATTTGTCTGTGTCCCCTCGTGACACCGTTGCCCTGTTGGAATTTACATCAAGCGTAGTACGCGAAATGACTTATTTGAACGACGAGGATACAGTTGTTATGTAAAGAGTGATTGAAGTGATCGTGTGTAACTGATACCGGGCAGAGAGCAACAACGAGTAAAACACACCGAGCGGAAGCTCAGTGGGGTTGCCCAAGTTTGGAGCCAGGGCAGCGATGGGAGATGTTTTCGCTGAAACCTTGGACCTGGGTGAGATATGTTAAAGCTGAGATACTCTTGGAAGCATTGTAAATGTCATGAATTCCCGTTCCGGAAAACAAGCCAGGAAGAGTCCCCGGGTTCTCGGTCAAGCTCTCGGTTCGGTCAAAACCGCGGTCGATATCTTGGTGGATATCTCGGTGAATATTTCGGTGGATAGCCCGCGCGGAACCCCGTTTCGCTCTCTCCCCATTCTACCTGGAGGTGTTTTTGGTCACACGAGTGTTTGTGTAGTGTTTTCCGATGTATATAAATAGGGCCTCTTCACCCCATTGTTTTTTGTAGAGAGAAGAACAAGAAGATCTCAAGTCACTTAGAACTAATAACAGTCTTGCACGCATCTAGGTTTTTAACAAGATACGACCACTGACGTGCGATGATGCACTCTGTCGTCTTCTCAAGTATGCACGTCACAAGTAAGCACGTCAAGCTTCATTGCATTTCGCACAACACTACTTGCCGTATATGGACAAAAAGCTGTTGGGATACATCTCGATAATCTCATGGATAGTTTGGCGACCTGGCTGGGTATTGGAAGTACAGTTTTTGTTCTCTTGAAACAGTTTCTCTTCCGTGTTTTGAAGTTATTCCATGATGTCCGCCTTTGGGTCCACTTCCACTCGCATATATCGGCCGTCCCTGAATCGGGCTCGAGATGCATGTCTGGCGTCGGCCTGTAACGTCGGCACTGAAATGGCGTCAGTCGTCCTCGGTATCCAATGTCCGCCGTCGGGTATCTGTTCCCTTGCATCTATCCGCAACTCCAGCGATACTTCGTAAGAAGACTTGTATTCAGCTCATACGACTCGACATGAGGCTTTGTACTGTATGGGACCGGCTGGGTGGTAGGAGCCTCAGCCTGCACATCCTGCTTTTCTTTTGGGTTGATGTTGAAGTGCGGATATACGTTGACAATGGCTGTGGCTTGTGGACGTGGTTGAGGTGCTATTGGTGCTGAGAGCATTCAACCCAAATCAGAGCCGGACGCAGGAAGGCTGACTCTTTAGAGCATATATCGGGAATTTCCTTGGATCCTATGGTCTGGGTACGGAATTGTGGGCTTTCTTCTCGGAGGCATGATGAAAGTACGTGGACAAAAGTTGCGGCTGTTGGGACTTTTCTGCAAACACCTCGGCCGAGGTGTGCTGTCTTTAGCAAAGTGTCGCTGGAAGCCGAGCTGATCAGCGTACTTGCAGTGATAATTGCATCAATCTGCAGCGAGTATGTCTTGCACGTAGCGCAGAGCGTTCGCCCGAATTCCCGCGCTCGGTGTGTTGTGTCGGATGATGGGCTCGTGGATTTTAGCTACGATCAAAGGCATACGTAATATTGATTGGGTGCCCGAAGGTAGCCCCCGGGCGGGAGATTATTTTACCGCAAACGATGGTGTCCCGGCACAATGCACACCCTCGCAGTACAGCATTCTCGATTTTTGTCAGTTACACATCCATGTTCGACAATCAGGAGACAGAAAAAGTATGTAACATTAACGTTTGCATTCCCAACACTCAACTAGGAAACGTAGCGTCAAAACTGATCGATCCAGATCTAATATTGAAACAATTGACTTCTATATGCAAGTAATGATAAAGAATACCTTGTTCCCAAAAATAGCCACAATACTTGACTGCTCTCGCGAAGTGTCTAAGTTGCCCCTGGCGTATTCAACCAGAGACAATGCGATTGAACCGGCACCCCGGCACCAATCTCGCTCAGTCCTCAGCATTTAGAACTTGCTGGCTGCCATTTAACAACGGAAACCGGTCAAGCACCTTGGAGACTTGCTCGTAGACTGCGAACGTGACTGCCTGACCAGGAGCGACGCGCATGATACGAGGAGTGATACCTTTGTAAAATGCGAAAATGCCCTCCTTTTGAGTTAGGTTCCGTGCGATGCGCAAAACCCGAGCCGACGCGGACTCGCCCGCGATCGCGGTTTCCTTCTGCATCCTAGTCTTGATCGTATCGATGGGGGCGTTGGAAAGCGGACCCAGCGCGCCTGATATAAGGCCGACAATCATGTGCTGGTATGATGGCAACTCCTCATACTGCGGCTGAATTGTCTTGAGGTAGGCCTTGATTTCAGTGTAAGCGGTAAAGTTGACGGCCTGGTTAGTCGCCTGGCGAAGAGCCGTCAAGGTCACACCCCGATAGAGAGCAGAAAAGCCTTCTTCGCGGACGATGGTAGAAGCAGCGTGGGCTGCGTTTCGGTATTTGGGAGCGCCAACAGAGTCGGTCATCGGATGGTGTTGCGCTTGTAGCCTGATCTTAATCAAGTCGGTCGGATTGACGACGAGTACAGCCTCGGTAGTACCGGCAGCAAGACCCGCTATGGTCAACTTAGTGAGTGTCTTGTTCGACGGCCATAGTACAAAACAGTCATGGCTTACCGAAGAAAATATCGGCTGGGCTTGTGCTTTTTGTGTTCTTGTCGGCGAGCGCACTCTTGAAGAACTCGAATGAGGAGAATCGGATCGCCATCTTGGGGACTATGCCAGTGATGACGGCACCCACACCCTTGTACAAGCCGAAGACACTTTCCTTCTCGGCGATGCTGAAAGCGGTCGCAAGGAAGCCCAACCGCTTGACACCGTCGGCCGCTATCCGAGTCCATAGCTGCATTCGGACTTTGACTGTGTCTAGGGGATGGCAACATACGGCTTCGCACAAGCCAGCAGTTCCACCGGCTGATGCATGTTAACATTCTTGGGGTATAGCTTTTCGACAAACCTAACGTACCAATGACGGTAATAGCTAGTGGATTCTTCCGCTTTTGCGCCATCATGGACTTATGTGAAGGACGAGACTATACGTCGAACCCTGATATGAGAGTAGAGACCGCACGGAAGTAAGAGCAAGACCTGCGGTAGGCAGGCATGGGTAGGTCGATATCTGGGGGAGAATGGTGAGTATATGAGGGAGTAGTATTTAAGTCTTTCGCGTGGCGTGAACATCACGCAGACAACTGTACGCTTGCTTCACTAAAGCCGGAGCCACTTATCCCCCGGAAGAGTCTGGCCATCCACCGTCGTCTTATCTCCAGTGCCCGCAATCCGCCAGGCAAAACCTCCGCCGCTTCTTGCCTGCTGTCGTCACGGGCTCTACGCACAGGCACCGCTGCAGGTTCGGATACTGTTGACAGGGTCCAGCTAGCCGACCACGTCTTCGTATTCAGCCTCATTGTCCCGACGCATTTCCGACGCATTTCGATGGCCGACGGAACTGACTGCTCTTGCCCTTCATACTGTTCGTTTGCCCAACTGGCAGCCGTCTCAGTGAACCGGTTCCTCGTCTCGTGCGAATCAATGTGCATCGCGCGGCCATCGCGTCCCGATATTTAGTGGTGAGTAGAATCATCGTTGTAGCCTTCGCAATTGGCAGTTTGTGTTGCATCGGCCATCGTCGGAAGAAACAAGGTGACGGCAATTCGCGACGCAGAACACGAACTCTCCCGACTTCCCCACGCAGCGACATTCTCATATCTGATCTCACCCTCCTGCTCTCTCCGCCAGCTGCTCCGCAAGATATAAAAATGGCTTTCTAGCACTCGCCCACCCACCCTGCGCTGCCTCAAGACCATACCTCCATCTCCTCCGCCCACCTCGTCCTCAGTAAGTCAGCCGTGTTTGCCTTCCCCACTATCACAGCACCTACCCTAACCCAGTCAAGTTGAACGTCATGGATGTCGGATGTAAGTCAATCTACTTGAAATTTGCTTGTCCGCCGGGTAGTGCGCTTTCAATATTTGCGAATTGCAACGCAGTTGTGGTTTTGCAAAAAGGTGAGTAATTTCCTAGCCAGTGTCCACCAAGATCCGTGTGAAGAACCCCATTGTCGAGCTCGACGGCGATGAGATGACCAGAATTATCTGGCAGTTTATTAAGGACAAGGTATTTTGATTTCTGAACCTTCAACTTCTAGTGCGGGAAGGTCGAAGTAGTGCTGATGTTGACAGTAGCTCATCCTCCCATACGTCGATATCGACCTCAAGTACTACGATCTGGGCATCCAGTACAGAGACGAGACCGACGACAAGGTCACCGTCGACGCCGCCGAGGCCATTCTCAAATATCAGGTCGGCGTCAAATGCGCGACGATCACCCCCGACGAGGCTCGCGTGAAGGAGTTCGGGCTCAAGGCGATGTGGCTCTCGCCAAATGGCACAATCCGCAACATTCTCGGCGGCACTGTCTTCCGTGAACCAATCGTCATACCTGCCATACCTCGCATCGTTCCCGGCTGGACCGAGCCCATCATCATTGGCCGCCACGCCCACGGCGACCAGTACAAAGGAACCGATGTCGTATACCCATCCGCTGGCAGACTCGAACTCGTCTTCTCCCCAGCAGACGGCACCGAGCCGGTTCGCAAGACCGTGTACGACTTTAAGGGCTCCGGCATCGGCCTTGCCATGTACAACACTGACGAGTCTATCCGAGCGTTCGCGTACGCGTCGTTCGCGCTGGCACTCCAGAAGGGCTACCCGCTGTACATGTCGACCAAGAACACGATCTTAAAGCGCTACGACGGTCGCTTCAAGGACATCTTCCAGGAAATCTACGACAACGAATTCAAAACCAAGTTCGAGGACGAGGCCATCTGGTACGAGCACCGTTTGATCGACGACATGGTAGCCCAGATGATCAAGTCCAAGGGCGGTTACATCATCGCCATGAAGAACTATGACGGCGACGTAGAGTCCGACATCGTCGCCCAGGGTTTCGGATCGCTGGGACTCATGACCTCGGTCTTGGTCTCGCACGATGGCAAGACATTCGAGGCTGAGGCAGCTCATGGAACTGTTACCCGTCACTACCGTGAGCACCAGAAGGGCCACGAAACCTCGACAAACCCGATCGCGTCTATCTTCGCCTGGACGCGCGGTCTCGAGCAGCGCGGAAAGCTCGACGGAACATCGGAGGTCGTCGACTTCGCCCGAGCACTCGAGAGAGCTACCGTCGACACCGTCAACATTGACGGCATCATGACCAAGGACCTAGCGCTAGCGCAGGGCAAGAAGGAACGGTCCGCATACGTGACGACTAAGGAGTTCGTCGACGCAGTCGCAAGCCGTCTCCAGAAAGCATTGGATCACAGGGCAGAGATCTAACTTCACATTTGGCAATAACCAGACCCGCCGGCGCCACTGCAATCTCACTGCATCAGCATATATCCGACTACCGTCACCCACAGCACTTTCTGTACTCAACAAAATTGTATTCATCTATCATGACACATGACCCGACTTTGTTTTAATGTTTAGGTGATAATTATGGGGGAGGTCCTCTTTATGTGCGGGTCTTTGTCTGTCATCGTGAGTTTTTGCGTCTTATGTAGTAAATAAGATCCATGCTTCGCCATGATTTTGAGCTCATTTCGATCCGCCCCGGACCTCTAAATCCCAGGTAGTCCACACCTGATACCCTAACCGCAAATGACGCCGTAAGCTTGACAATCTATATCAACTTCCGCTCCTTGATCTAAAAACTTGCATTATCTCGCTTCATATTTTATTAAGTTTAATGACCCAGACATCTTCGCAAGTATGTAGCAAACAACGGTATCACAGCTAATTTATTTATAATTTCACTAAAATGAATATTGCCTCAAATGATTACCAGCTTTACTGGCCATCATCAACGTTCCATGCCAAAGAAACACCTCAAATCCCTCAAATGACTCTACGAAGTGATAGTTCTTTCTAATCCAGCTCTTCAACTCTGCAAAGGATTATCAGGAGAATATGGGGGAAGGTATTACAGTAGCACTCCGGCCGCTACGCATATTCGACGACGATTCTATGACGATAAATTAGAGCATAAGTCTATAAGCATTAAACAGTTTCCAATGAATGCCTGTGATCTATGTATGGACGCGTTATCCATCACCAGGATCGATCGAGGTCCTCGGTATGGCAATGACAACGGCAAATCTTCATCTCTAATATACGCTCTGAATGTTTCCTGCTAAAACTGCCTGCAGAATCTTACACGCGATCTATCCTTCTACAGTATAGCATGGTAAAATCGAGTATTTTCATTCCTATTCTCTCATCTTGAGTGACGCCGATGGGTCCCCAGCCGTATTTCCGATCGCTCATCCTTTCATTATCCGCAGGTTCATCCACAAACATAGCCAGTGGCGGTCAGCTCGGAGGCGAGTGATTTTTTTTGTTTCGCATTGCGAGGGATCAAGACTTTCGCAAAGCACTGTAGCGCAAACCTTAAGGACAAGCATGCGCCCTGTTACGTTCTGCCTAGTGTCGTTGGCGTTGGACTGCCAACGCATAAAGTATACGAATTGATGCGTTGTTAAGTTTTTTATATGAACAGAGAGATTTTTTAAAACAATTGAGGCGGATATACTTAAGAAGCAACAACTATTTTTGAAACATTTTTTAAGGGAGATTAAATAAAAAAACAATAATAAGGGAGATTAAATAAAAAAAACAATCATCACCAGGGCTGGCTTGCTCAACTTGCAACCTTTACATCCGTCTAGCCCCTTCCAAACTTAACATAAGTTAGGGGAACCACCGACACTAGTTGATGGCTACACAATATGAAGTCTTGCTCACGGCTCCTCTCCATTGGCGCTGAGGGGTAGTTCACAGTTCCATCCAGGGTTGCGACTTCTGAAGCCTGTATATGAACGATAGAGCATAATACAAATACAATTATTTATTAGGTGTCTAACTAGATTACTGAGTTGTCCTTTCAGCATCTACTCAATCACCGATCAAAAAATATTTAGTCGGACATGTGATAGACGAGAATTAAAAGTAAACAAAGCCGCGACAATGAATACTACTGAACTATGCCGGACTCATTACACCGTCATTCCGATGAATATTAAGCCTGTCTCGTTCAATTTCTTTGGCCAGCTTTTCAAGCCTGCCAGCGTAGGGTGCACCAGTGAACGACCGCCACACTGGTTCCCCGTGCTCGAATATTTCATCCATTTCCTCTAGCGTGCGTTGCTTCGTCTCGGGTGCACATAACCAGATGTGAATAAAGGCAGCTATGTCAAAGGACCCAAAAATGAAAAATACTTGCCAGCTGATCGTGCGCAAGAGTGCTGGCATGGCCAACGCGAGCATGAAGTTAGTGGCCCAGTTGGTTGCGACCGCAAGCCCGACACCTTTGGCTCGGATGCGCAGCGGAAGGATTTCCGGAGAATAAATCCACTTGATGGCACCCCATGTCATAGCGAATGAGAATGCTGCCAAGTACGAGCTCGCCTGGATGCATTGGCTTGCAGCAGACTGGTTAATGAGTACCCATGTGAATGGTTGGTCCTGGACTCGGTTTGGCTCGCCAAAGCGCGCGAATAGGCCCCCGATTAGGTACATGCAGAACGCAATACAAAGTGCGCCGACGAGCAGCGACGAGCGACGTCCCCATCGATCGTTCCACAAAAATGTTGGAATGGTCCCGATAACAAAGGTAATATAGAGAATGGACGAGGCCAAGAGCGGATTGGAAATGTTGGCGGAGTCGAAAACGTAGACGATAAAGAACAAGAGCGAGTTGAATCCGCCCAGCTGCGACCATGCAAAGATAGCCATGGCAAGAAACAAACGCTTGCGCATTTTCTTACCAAACAGTTCCCGGTAGCCGCTCAACTCCTCACGTTCGAGCCGAATCTGCTCTTCAATTTCTTTGTATTCAGCTAGGACCAGCGGATCATTGGTGTCGCAATTTGAAGTGCGCAAGAATGCCAGTACCTGCAGCATTTCGTCCCACCTGTCTTTGCTCGCTAGCCATCTCGGCGATCGGGGTAGCCAAAAAAGACCGGTAAACAGCAATACAGCCGGCACAGTCTGCAGGGCCCACGGCAGTCTAAAAGCGGCCTGCGAATCAATGAACGAACACCCGTACTGTATGAAATACATGATCAAAATGCCAAAGGCAATGGCACAGTGCTGGAGTGAGACAATTCGACCGCGGATCTTGTGAGGGGCGATCTCGGACTGGTAGATGGGTATGAGAGCAGACGTGATGCCAATGCAGAGGCCGGAAATAATACGTCCGATAATGAGCATTGAGATGCCGGTTGACGACGCTTGCACGCTGCGGATAGTTAGCCAATGACGTGGTAAATATGCCGTCAAACACCCACCCTACGCCAATGCACCACAGGATGGTGGCCAACTGAATAGCCACCTTTCGCGACAGCCTGAAAAGTAAAAAATCAGAGATATTCATCACTCCGCGGAAGACCACAACTACCACCGCCACAACAGAGACGACGACGACGACGTACCAATCACCAAAAGCAGAGGAGGACAATGCGCCCATAGTCGAACCGGCGGCAATGGCACCCGTGATTTCACCTTGGCGTACTCCAAGAGGGTTGCCGTAGTAGGATTGATACCGTTGGCTACCCACTATGCCGGACATCGAGGACACGTCAAAGCCTATGAGCACACCGCCCAGTGCAATGAAAGCAGAGATAGTGTAAACATTAAGCAGACGGACCATTGTGGCCGAGCAACAGATAGCAAATTGAAGGGTAGCAGGAGATATGGCAGCCAGTAGTGGCTACATGGTCTAATAACTCGCCATTTTAATAGTTTTGTCAAAAAAATTGACTCGCTAATTTTGTCGCGTGGAGCACAACTTTATTTGACGTGGTGTGGGGTTACACAAAAGTGGAATCTAGTTTACGCTGCTAGCGCATGACGATCATCGTGGCTGTGTGGCCAATTATGGATGAAGTTACCCGGAACGTGATTGGCCAAAACCGAGAGTTCGTACCCACCTGAGGCAGGTCAGCTGGTCTATGTCAAAAAAGTAAAACGATTCACATTACCGAAAGTTCAGATCTTCCCCCTCCCGCAGCGGCGAGTCTCATTAACTAGCCATTAATTTGAGCATATGCTATTCATAATTATTGATTCACCCAATGCTGAACATATCCATGCTACCGCTAGAGATCCCAAAAACCATCACTAGAACAACAATCTATCATCCCAAGCCAAGCCCAATCAGCATTGTACCCAATGTGGACGCAATAGCCTGCTTATTCACTAAGAGTTTACATTCTTAGGGGTGGACACGAATCTTTGAAGATTTCTTGCTTCCTAATGCGAATACGAATAAAAATATTTATAATAGACATTTGTACATTCTAAATTACAAAGCTCCTTGGCACCCTCGTTGCTATACAGGACCCTCAACAATTAGCCTCCTCATATACGCAAGCCAAACAAATCTGTTCCTCTATTAAGCAGTCTTTCTACCGCTACCTCAACAGTCTCTTGCTGCGTCCGCCATGCGCGGGAACTCATCTATGCACTCTCCACCTTATGAAGAGCCAGTCTTGTCATCAATCGTCACCGACTCTTTAACCATTACAACCGCAATTTCGAAGTAATGGTCTGAAGTTAATTCAGCGATGTGGGAAGCTTTTGAACTACTAAATGGGGTGCTGGAAGTCTGCGATGATCGATCTTCAGATCGAATGCAGTTCCAAAGTACATTATTACCAAGTCTATATATATTATTGCTTGGGTACCATAAGTCTCCAGGAAAGGGGGACATGTTGAAGTGCGACCACAGTGATAGGTTCTGGCCTTTCTTGGCTGGACGAGTTGAGGACTGTCCTATTGAAAAAATTTCTGTGGCTACTCCTATAAATCGACGGAGTCACTCTGTCTGAATGGCTGGTTGGTCTCCAGTGACAAGACATAAGTGGACCTTCACAGCTGACATGCAGTTAAGGTGCTCATTCCACAACCGGAGACATTGGAGAGCAACAGGTACCTTGCAAGTCGAAGCAGAACAAGAACAAGCACAAGAACAGCCAGAGTTTCAGCCACAGTCTAAGCGAGAAGACAGCGCAGACGAATACGCCAACAAGCGTAAGCAGAAGAAATCCTAGCAAACTCGAAAAGAGCACACTAGGAATAAAATGAATACATACACAGTAAGGCCTTACGTCCTCCGAACCCTCCCGTCACGAGAACTCGCCTGCGCAATATAGTCCTCCGTCTCAATCTCCTGCAGTGACCTCACAATCGTTCAACGCAATGCAACTCGGTTCGTCCCAGCCGAGCTCAACCGGGGCGAAAGTGGCGACAGTCATCACGAAACCGCCAGCAGTGGCTTGTCTGCCCCGTGTAGTCCAGCAGCTGCAGCTAGCAGCCTTTCGTCTGCTGAACTTCTAAATTTGAGATGGCTGGTCAATCCCACGAAGTGGATGAAGTTTGATATCAGCGGGAATGGACGAGTACGCTTACACTCTCACCCTTCACGTGATCCCGGCGATACGATACGACATTCAACATCAATATCGTATATCGTATCGCCTAATTTCAAATCCTGGCGATAATATCGCCTAAATTATCGCCAGGAAATTTCCTCTGGCGATATCGTATCGCCGACGATACGATATGGCGATATCGTGTCCAGCCCTACTCATCAGAAGGATTTTTTATGCCATTACGCTAATAAAAAGGTCACCCTACGTGGTCTTACTCTATCTGTCGCTTGTCGTCTCCGTCGCCACACACATGTAGTGAGACTGATGATGCCATGTCGGCCACGCATGAGCCAGCATCTGGGCAGCCCAAGTGTGCCCATCGGAGCAGTAAACATCACAATTCTATTACGTCGAACGCAACTGGGGGTTGGGAGGCAGAGTCGACCTCCTGTAAACACACAGAGTCCCCTTCAAGGAAGGAAAATCCGTCGACTGAGTCATCGATATCGGACTCATCCACATCAAAGCCTTCTTCGCCTGACACTTCATCATCATCGCGTTCGCCAGTCCAGCAGTAACAGCAACAGAATGGTTGTAGTCGGAAACAGTCCCACAGCCGGACCGAGTTTCAGGTCGAAACTGTTGACGACGGCCAAAATGCTCGTCTGCTTTGGGATGAGAACGGTCGACTGCGATATATAGGCGAAAGTGGTGTGCTGTCATTTCTATAGCAGTCGCGAATTCCTCCAGAAGAAAGAACACTTCCTCCGAAGTCAGTGCAATCAGCAGTGAGAACATGTCCAATTGAATGTCCTCCTTTGTCCCAGATTCCAGCCAGTCTTTAGATTCAGCATACCTGAAAAGACCATCACGCTTTAGCACTCGTACCACGCCAGTAGTGATTAATTTTTCCAATTCAGTTTTGGAAGTAATGACACTACCTTTGTATCATCATCAATAGCCAGTGGGATCAATGCGACAGCACTAACTGAAGAGGAACCGGGGGCATGAGTAGGCGTAGGAGCTGAGGAGGAAGAAAATGTCACTAATCAAGAGTAAATCGAACAGGGCTCATATCCTGTTAAGAAGATCTCAAGTCGCTTAGAACTAATACAGTCCCTGAGCATTACTCTTAGGATTTTAACAGAATCCTCATCTCGTTGTCATGGGCGTTTACGGAGTAGGCCCGTTCGCAGCTGAACATCATCTGGATGTACAACTTGTCATCGAAGTATCGGCGACTATTGCCGTGCTAGTTGATACTTCGAGAATTGCCAGATCATTATGTTGCTGAGATATTTTTGGAAGCATTGTAAATATAGAGGGGCCTGTGTTTAGGGCTGTTGCCGTTTTGCAGATATTGCCGATATTGACGATACGATATCGGCATTCCTAATGTCTGACGATTGCCGTTTGACGATATTTATCGTCGAGCCTCTGGTTTGCCGATATTATATTGGCAGAAACGTCACGATATCGGCAAATCGGCAGTCTATTACAGTTAAATAATTATGCCTGTCCAATTTTGCTTTTAGGGTCGATCTACGTATACACCAAGATACCTCTACACAATTGGAGCTTTCTAATCACATTGAAGCTGAGTGAATTTATTTATTGTAAATCTTGTAATTATGATTAATCTGCCTGTTGTAATCATACAATCTCGCGAGACTCGATCTTCAGGTATTGCTGCGTCATCACTGCCATCGTTGAGGGCTTTGTAGT
>PPJX02000187.1:0-22023 GCA_003705915.2 Lipomyces lipofer | reverse complement strand
AAAAAAAAAAGTGATAACAATAAGAATATAAAAACTGTTTACTTATAATAACAAAATTATTCGAAACAGGAACATTATCGTTCATATAAATTAACCAAATCCATACACTTTTATAAAAACTCGTGTCTACTTTTTTTTTTTTTTTTTTTTGCTGCCGGTAATTTGAATTCTCGCGGAAATGTAAATGACGTACTTTGTGTACAATTACCCTGTACTTGTGCTACCGCGACCCAACTGTGAGAGGGTTCAGCCCATGCTAACAGCGATCGAGCGACGCCTCAGTTCTCCACTTCCCTCTTGACGATGCCGACGTAAGCAGTAAATACGATGCAGGAACAGACGTAAATGCGTATTAGAAAAAAGAGAAGATGGCTTATTTTACTGGCAATATGACGTTGCTACGGAATCCGTTCGTGCTTTTTTTTTTTGGTTAAATGAAGCCAGTGTGCTTGTCGGCCCGGCAAGCTTTGCATTGAGCAATTATAGCTTCAGCCGCGTTGAACCTCAAGTTAGGCATCCAAGGTCGTTCCGTCTTCAGAGCGTAGCGAATCAGCGAAAGCTGGAAGCGAGTCCGCCAGCCACTTGTTTCACGCAGCACGCAATAGCGGTTCGTAGTCAGTGCACCGCACTCCTGGCCCGAGGTCTACATCAGGTAGGAGATATACGTAATACATGCAGTACATCCTTGTCTCTGTACAGAATTTCATGTTCAATTAGTTCTATTCTATATGCATTTTTGTTTCAAGTAATGCAAAATCAAATTTACTGGTTCATCGTGTAATTTCGGCGGACGCATTTCCACACTGTGACATTCTGTTCGTGTTCATGGATAGGTCGTTCTAGGTTGTTTGATAAATGAGAGGGCTCATCCTCACTCACCCTGAGGGCCGCGCCGCCCGCGCCGCCCAACCATGTGCAGAGAGCTGAAAGGGCTTATAGGTTCGGCTCTCAGCCTATTTCTTGGCGTTCTTGACTTGTTCGGGTCCAGGGCTCATTTTTGAAGTTTCATATTATCTCTCTTACCTACCCGCCCAAACCCATAATCCCGGATCGTCACTCGGTAGATGAAAGTCCACGGCACCAAAAGTCAATTCCTCTCGAGTTAGGCGCGAAATCTCCAAAACTCTAAAATGGAGCGCGGGCCCCCATACATGGCGCGGACACGGACCATCGAACCACAGTGACTGTGCTATTTGGTTGGGGCGAAAAGAAATTTCTCTTGTTGATTTTCTCCGACAGACGCTAATAGAGTGAGACAAAGTAAAACCGGTTTCTGTCAGAATAAGATGACGCTAATTTGAATGAATTTCTGAATATTTAATGGGGAATTTTTACAGCGATCCCCATGCGTAACAATGAGAAAATGTAATCAATAAATAAATGGCGGATCACATAAGCCCTCATGTAACTAACAATTAAAACACGAAATATCGGATAACAGTCATTTCCATCGGCATAATAGATGTTCAATAGATACAGGAGAAAATATTTAAGTCAAAAAAAAAACGACGACGCGAAAACACCCATCCTCTCCCTTGAACTAAATTTCCCAGCGCACAAATCAATATATAATACAAGAAATTCGAAACCATATACTCCCTAATCAAATTGCAAGAGTACAACTCGACTCAATTCAACTCTCCCTTCACACTTTCCGAACCAACGCTGTCCCTCGCCGAAGTCGTGAACCTGTTGCTCTCTTGCTCCTCCTCCATATCTCCCTCTTCCGCTTCATTCGTCACATCTTCCACCCCGCTCCCTGTAGCGCTGTTGTGATTCTGTGCACGCCGCTTCGATCGTCTTAACCGTCTCAGCCGACCCTGCATAAGGTAATACGCGCCCCTTCGGACAATGACCTCCAACAGCGACCGCTCATATCCATACAGATCCTTTGTCTGCCTGTAGATTTCCTCAATTATCCGCCTGCGGTCCTTCTCGTCCGTGTCACGGATCCAGGTCCGTTCACCGAGCGGGAACTCCTGGTCCTGTAGAATGTCAAGGATGTGCTGCTCCCGCGACCTGGCTTCCTCAGGATCATGCGCGAGGCCCATTCGTGCATGAAGGTCCGAGAGCGGTATACGCGATTCGGATTGCTTTCGCGGTGCGCGCGGGCGAGGGGCTGAAGCGTTAGGCGACACAGTGGCCGAGACATCTGTCGCCCGAGGCGAGCACGCGGCTGAAGAAAGTGACGACGGGATGGACGACGACGCGGCAGAGGAAAAGATCGCGTGGCCGGGGTGTAAGTTAATGAGGGTGAAGACAGAGGCGTAGAGAACTCCGATGTGTCTGCAGACGACGAAGCAGAAGATGACACTGAGGAGAAGGAAGACATGTCAGTTGAGGCGCGCATGCGTTTTTGGGGGCGTAGGGCGCCGTTAACGTTCAGCCCGAGACCAAGCGCAGCGAATTCTGCCCCAGGGAGATTCGAGAAGTCCATCCTAATTGGGTTGTTGGGGAGTTGGTTAAGGTGGCTTCGGGTAGCGGCGGAAAATTGTGCATTGCTGTTATGGTTTTCGACCAGATCCGCGGTGGAAAATGGGGGCGAATTGAGACCGATATCATTAAATATCTTGGGCCTAATCGTCAAGTTAGTAAAAGTCCACTCATTGCACATTTGACGTTTTTCACATACATAGGAAACGCCGACTGCGAGTCTCCAAATATGTAACTGTTCAGGCCGTTGTCCTGCGTCGACAGATCGATTTTCGACGGCCAATCAAACGACAAATCAAGCTGCGGCGACGACATCATGCCCGCGTCATCTTTGCCGAGAAGCGAGGCTGACGTGTCGAGAAGGCTGGCGCTGGAATTGGCTAAAGGTCCAAAGATAGAGACTGGGTTGACAAAGTCATCAACGGGAGAAGTGGGCGAAGGGTACTCGTCGAAACAAAGCCAATTGGACACGTCATCGGAGGCAGAGGGCATTGAGAGGACATCCATTGTTGTGTTTGTGTAACAGAACGCTGTTCTGACAATGTAACTTAAGGAAGCTGAGAAGATCGCGTTAAACGAGAGACTGAAATTATTGAAAGGCGTTAAATGATATGCGATAGAGTAGCGAGAGTGATTAAAGAATGAATGAAAGACGAACGACGTTTAAAGACGAATAGTGGAAGAGAACTGGACCAAAGGACAAAGGTCAGGATGTATGGGCGGATACCGCGACGTATAAGTACTGGGAAGCAAAGAGAAGAATGGGAAGAGAATGAGTGCAGGCGAGGATCGCGGCAGGGAACCGAGCAATGCAGTTAGTTACTTTATGCACAGTACTGGGTATATACGATCCGCAGAGCCTGGCCACTCGGTACAGAGCCGTATCTGGAGTAAGGAAGTTGCCTGCTTGCATCGGCGCGTACCTGAGTCTGGTACCAGTACGACTGCTTGCAAGTATCTCGTCGTCCGATGACTGGCACCCTGTTGGCCAGCCGCCACACCACGCCCACCCGCCTTCTGGGACTTGGGTCTGCCCAATCCGCTACAACACTGCGAGTGTATAAAGCGTATTGAGGTACTTTCCCCAGCCAGTGCTGTGAAAGTTCCTAGCCTTGTCTGCTACCCGGCTTTTCTCACTCGCTTCCTTCGAGCTCTCATGTCCGCCACCAAATCAGACTCGATTCGTCTATAGTTTCACACTCGCAAGGTCCAAATCAGACTTTTAGATTGCAGCTGAGTTGACACAGGCCACCAGCCCAAAAAAACACCTTTTCGGTGCAGTTAAAATAAATGTAACGGTACATCCCGCCTTCCGAAAAAAAAAAAAAAGACCGTAGAAACTAACTATATCTGCTTTATCTCTTGATTTCGAATTACACCGTACATGGGGTTACAATTTATTCGAACGTTGTCGTATCGGAGATTGCGAGCTCGCCTTTGACCCTGTTTTCCTGAATGAATCTTCTGCGTACCAAGAATATCCCTGTTAAGGCTTATTTCATAGTGAATTATTAAAGTCGCTTAATTCCATGCGACATTCAGAAGCAAGTTATGCATTATTTTAACAGAAATTCTCTATTACATATGACGATGAGATTCGTCGTGCCTTCGGCGATACTACTTACCTGCGAGAGTTATACCAAGCGAATTCGCGTATAGAAGCTAGTGACAGATCCAATCCTAATCTCTGTCGCCTTACTTGTAAGTCTGAATTATACTATCGCAATCCAATGTATCCATTAAGTTGCCAAAGGTTTCCTCTCGTCCGAACCTGTGCACTCTATATCTCAGTCGGCGGCTCCTTTTCATTTCAGCTAATGCCTATCTGTATCATATCCGAAAAGAGCAATAAACTTCAAAAAACTACGTGCTTCTTGCGTATCCAATGCAAGACTTATTGAAGATAGAAGCGTACGTTGAACTATTGACACAATAGAAGAACGCAGGCGCCGAAGGTCGTCAATCGTGGTGCCGTTAGTAGAAAAGTAAGATTCTGTGAAGACACAAGCATTGCGTTAACATGTGTAGACGAGCCTATAATAAAAGTTCATTAAGACACAAACTTAAGTAAAATCTCACTCCGTACGCCAGGATCTCAAGGTAAACTGAGCTAACTGAGCTACACCACGTGCGGAAGTAGTTGGAAATCTCTGCCGTCAGATTCCAAAAAAAAAAAAATTTGTCGGCCGGGATTTAGGACAGACAGCACCTGTATGGTAGAGGCGGAGAGATCCGTAAATCGCCTGATATCCCATTTAATTCAAATCGTTCAGTAGTCCGGCTATTTCCATGCAGCTTGACACTAAATAATGACTTTCACAGCCACCTGAAAGTCCCCCCCGCTTTCTATACAGATCACGCAATAATCCGTTGGGTCCTGCGGTTCCTCGCAGCAAGACAAAATTTGTTAAAGCACGACCACCCAACGGTGTCCTTCACACATCTTCTTCGGACTTTGCCAAGTTCGGACAAAACTTGTAAATCAATTCGCCTCTGGTAGCTTATCGGCGTTCTATGGCGCCAATCCGGCGCAGTGGACTGCAACGGAGACGTACATCATATCGATATTCCGAAGCCAAACAAGCTTTTGGTGGAAACGCAAACACATTCAGAAAACTTCCAGACCAAACAATGCAGAGACAAAGTTAGACTGATCAATCTTACGTGCATTTTGCAACTGTGTTGCTGAAAATAAAAGTCTCCGCAAGGTTGAGAAATTGCTTCTGACCAATGACGAGCCATGCCGCGAACACATACCACTCACTCACTAACTTGGCGATGAGCCTTCAGGCTCCCCCAAATTTATGCTCGACATCAGTGATCCCAAGGTGTCCCCGAGCGATACGCACATTGTGACAACTCGAATGCATCTCTCAGCGTTCATCATATTACCTTCGGTGACCAAAGCGGATCATTGCCACTCTGAGTTGAAAGTTCCAGATGCCGACGCATGTTTCAAAAGTTTATTGGACGTTTCATTTGATTGCCCAATGGCCACCAATAGCGTTCATTATAGAAACCAATTTTAGATTTCACGATTTGACCTGAAACAGCCTTGCAAACACCAGGGCCAATCCCAATTATCAGGAGCATTGGACCCTCATCAATCAGGAGATTTCATCTCGTCTACCTGGTCAACCTCGATCGATCGCATCATATCGGAGGTCATGCATCAGTAGCGTACGGCGCTGGCGCCACTGGCTAGAATATTAGCGTCGTAAAGTCGGTGGTTTGGTCCGCACCTTCTCGGCTCGGCTGATCGACGGCAGGTCCCTGAAGTCCAACTTCTCGGCTCCATCCGGCTGGGCTAGCTACCAAAACTTCACGTTTGCCCTGTCCTCTTCGTTGTCGATCTATCTCCAGAACCGTGCGGCTAATGGCAAAAGTCTTCCTAGATAAATCTTATTTCTCATGTTAAGAGTCGTACGGACTTGCCAATTTCCCGTACAAACCAGTCGTCTGTCGATGGACAGGGTCCATATTATTCCGCCCTGAACAAAAATTATTCCGTTTGCCACGCGGCGGGACTTTCTGTTCGTGCGCCGAGGCATAATGACACGCTGAGCCTCGCGCCGAACATTATCACCAATTTTCGTCACGTTTTTCAGCAGTCACCGGCCAACGTGTATATCATACCGACAGATAAGCGCAGATAGTACGGTGCTTTCCATTAATTGATAGCTACGAATTATGAGTATAATTAATTATGAGAGGGCAACGACGTAGCCTGCGGTTTACTCAATTTACCGAATACATCTAAACTTTGCATTCAACAAAATTGATGAGAATTGCGAACGCTTAACTCGTATTCTCCCCAGTAGCTGAGACTGTTTCTGCCGATGATTTTTGAGTATTTGAAGCATCGCCACCGCACCGCAAAATGCGATTGTCTCTTGGTTTTAGGCCGTACTTACCGAATTTAGGTTAATTTCTTTTCTTCATGTATTAACGGAGGCTCATGAGACCACGTCTCTGAATCCTTTCTCCCTTTCTCGCCCCACCTTCCAGCTTACGTCCGAAAGGTTGAGGCAATTGCGGAACGTCACCGTCGGGACTTTTATCTCCATAGCTTGAGATCGTATCAATCTGAAAATACTACTCCCTTACAGTTCAATGTTGTTGGACAGGTGTGCAAGTAATTTATGTCGGGCATGAAGTTGGTAGAATATGTTTCCAACATAATTTAGCTACGCTTTCGACCCCGACGTCTCTCCGTCCGAGTCCACAACCCACGGTACAACCACTAAATCCGAATTCAAGTACTCCGCCTTCGTGGTCGTGAATTCAGCAAACTCTGCCTCCGGAATCGTCGCTAACGCACCCGAGAACTTGGCCAAATTCCAGACGGTTCCGAATGACAGAAAGGACTTCATCAGAAACGGAAATGCGATTTGGCTCTCCGGACGTGACGAAATCTTACGCGCGATATCCCGTTATTAGTGAACACCTCAGCATGTAGGTAAAACTGCAGCTTATCCGTGTGGCACGTGCGCGTGGATCTTGTAAAATAGATGAGGTGCCAAACTCGGAGATATTTGCTATTCCGGAACTGGAGAGACTTGTATCAATCGATCTTTTCGCAAAGTTGCCTTAGGCTGAATCTCACTATGCTTCAGTAATCATTCATGCGTCTGTAATCGATCGAATTTCGCTTGTTCATTATCTTGTGGCATCCTATCTCCCAAGCATCGCATTCTGAGGCTCTATTTAGTACGCCCAAATGCACTTTATCTATATAGAATCAACTGAAGCCGGTGCACTCAAGTAGCTTCGTCAAGGCCAATTTATCTCGATCGCTATAGCCTTAATAATTAACGCCATCAACTGCCACGAGAATTGGTTAATGGACTTTCAGCGATTGCTGACAATCTACCAGTTCTTTAGGTTTTTAGATTGAGATTGAGATTGTATATGCTCGGAATCACGGGTCCTGTCGGTGTGTCATATGCTTATCGACTTGTCTCACCTCTCGCATCTTGCTGCTAGGATACCGCGCCGCAAGCTTAGCCTTAGAGGCACGTCAAAAACGATGATCGCCGGATAATTGCAACGCTGGGCGTTGCATACTGACATGACCGCTTTCGGTCCACCAGTCACAGGATGACTGCAGAAGTAATGAGACATCAAGTTCAGTTAAATTGAATCGATCCACCATATTGTAAAAGTTTTCCGACCTAAGAAATTATCGTCGCCGTTTATCACGAGTAGATCGCTGCGTAAAAGAGCGGATCTGCATCCTGGCGCATTGATGTCCTTGTCCTCTGGTCCTCGCCTCCGGGCCAGGAGGGAGCGAAAGTCTATACCCCAAATTAGCCGATTAATATAACACAGCTCTGCATCGAGGTTAATAAGCCTCCTAGACGTGATCTGCGTTAACTTTCGCCACAGATAATCTCAAACCTTACTGAGTATAATTTCGGAAGATATAGGACACGGCCGTCAATACTAAAATAAAATTAAGAATATGATATTCTAAACACCATTTGTAAAATCATATCCCAACAAACTAATTATTGTGAGATAAGTGGTATTATGGGTCATTTCAGCTCTAACACCAGGCTGAAGTTTGCCCTATCCAAAACTCGTGTGGTCGCAATATTTGGGACATTGGGGCGGAGTGAACGTAGACGTATCGGTCACTCTAACGAAGCCACCAAAATAATAAGTCTGTTGAATGGCTGACGCGATAAGGAAAATTCAGCGGATGTGGCGACACCAATAGAGGCTGATGTAGAATGATCGAATATGGTAACTATATCGACGAATAGCTGAATACTCAGTCTTATCGTTGAAAAGTGAGGTAGGCGGCAATAGGCAATCCAAAAGAAAATATATGTACAATGATCAAATTATCCAGGCACAGCACCATATTTTGAAGGCTGCACCCGAACCACTGGGTTCAAATCAAGTGCATCTCATAGGTGGATGAGACATCTGCTACCAGCAGGATGTTTATTTTGCATTGATTAAGAAATAGTCGGAAGAAACGGAAACTTTTGCTGACTTTAATATGAATGCAGGAAAGAGAAAGTGCAAAATATCCTCATTCATGAAGGAAGATCCTGGCATTGAAGTCAGTGAACTGCGAGAAAGATTCACATCGCGAGAATGCATCTCTCACCACCCAAGATCTACTCTCTTGTCGGCATAATTGCGATTTTCATGTTGTCCTATATCTATGCTAATCTCGACCTCCCATATCGGACATGTCAAGTATCTGGACTTTTGGCCCGATCTATTGGCAGGTATTGCACGCACGGTTAAAGTACCTTGTTACATTGTTCGTACTGATACAAAGTTGTAGAGTGGCACCCGAAACTCCGTCGTATTGTCTGATTGGATTATGAAGTCTCTATGGAGATTACGATTCGATGCTGCTAACCATCATCGATATCTATCAGGAGAACTTTTTTGCTATTAATAGCCCGACGGAAGTCATTTTCCGGTTTTTAAGCCAATCGTTGACATGATCTCCGGCAGATTGTGCTTGATGGTGTTGCTGATCGTATACAAAAAATAATTGCATTACGAATAGTACGGTTGTCTTTTTGTCTTTCTTGAGCGATTTGGGATCCGTTCCGTTTAGCATACGCTCTGGTAGTTCCGTATTGAGGAATGTATGGACCGGCGATTGCTTCTACGGGGCTAATACTGTTCGTCTCACACACATTGCTAGTTACGGACAATGGCAATAGACAGCAGGAAACGTTCTCCAAGTCGCAGGGTCTTCGAGCAAGAAAGATCGATATAGCCTCTCAGTTTGGCAAGCTAAACTTGGTGTATTCGTTATTCAACTGATGGCTACATCGTTATGTTGGGGACATATACCTAGGGCTGTTCCGAATATTAGGTTTTGCGAATATTATTCGGCGAATAATTATTCACACCATTTTTTCTTGCGAATAACGAATAACGAATATTATTCGCAGCCTATCCACGGTGCGAATAATTTTGCTGATATATTCGCCGAATATTCGTTGCCTATTACTGAATAAAGTTTCTTCGATTACCCCTAACCCTACCATAAAAATGCATGTTTTGAACCAGACTTAACACTGAAAAACGGGAATTTAGGTGAGAGACCCTGGCACGTGATTTTAGTGCGAATATTCGCCGAATAATCGAATAATTTTATTCGCAGTACTCAGAATTTGCGAATAAATCTTCGAATATTATTCGCGCTAGTCGGGACTTGCGAATAACGAATACGAATATGGTCCATGTCTGCGAATATTCGTATTCGGAGCAGCCCTACATACCTTACATGATCTTTTTTTTCAGCGATTTAATTCACTTTTAAATTGGATAGAATTATATATCAGTTGAAAATTTTTATAGGAATTGAGGTTCGACATATATATATTCACATGCATCTCCGGCCGTTACATACTATTATGGAATGGAATGTAATCGAGGCACTTTTACAGCTAAGGGTAATACATCTTGTGTAATAGCATTGATTAATATGTAATTTTCATAAGCTTTACAATCAACATATATGATTTCATGGCCCCGGGTGAATTGGTCCAAAGCCATGAGCAGAGCACGGGTTAGGCGATTAGTGCCTTTTCGAAGCCCTAAACCGCAAGTCTCCGACGAGCTCTGGCGCGAGATGTCGCAATGCTCGGTCTCGGTCACATCAGCGGTGGTGTATCATTTGGCACTGCGCCTTAGCATCGCTTTATGATCCTCTACCAGAACTACCCCGCTGTCTGTGTTGTCATTGCAATCGCTTATCTTGGTCATAATTCCTTCTTATTACGCGATAGCCATGAGCAGTGCGTGTACTCACGTGCGAGTCAATTCTGCAAGGGGTATAAGAAGGCCGTCAATACCTCTCTAAGGTTTCCGTCTTATTGATTTCAACGTCTAATAACTTGCCAATATGCCCAGCAGCGTCGTGGAGACCATTCAAGCTATTGATGCTTCGTCGTTTCACGGAGACAAACGCAATGTCTACGCTAAGGACGACAGCGGGTACCTCGCTCTTGCCGGCGAAGTCGTATGTTCACTTTAAAGACGGCTGCTGAATTTCCAGTTGTATTGATTTTACATCCATAGTCCCGGTACCCTCACTTCTTACCCGTCTGGAATTCCAACGAGAAGAATGCGCCTTTGACTGAGTTCGAATTCTCCGATCCCGGTCTTCGAGCCGATCCTTCATTTCCTAACTTGCTCTCGAAGGACAATTCCGCGTTGAAGTTCAAGAAGCTCACTCCAAGATTCGGTTCAGAAATCCGCGGTGTCCAGCTGTCCGAGCTGACTTCTGCCGGTAAAGATGAGCTCGCTCTGTTCGTGGCCCAGCGAGGTGTTGTGGTCTTCCGCGAACAGAATCTGAAAGATAAGCCGATATCATGGCTTCTCGAGTACGCGAGCCATTTCGGCCGAAATCACATTCACCCGACATCTGGAGCACCGTATGGTCATCCAGAGGTTCACCTGGTGTACCGATCAGTGGAGGACACAGCAAGCGAGAACTCGTTCTTCAAGGATCACGTTTCATCCGTCGCATGGCATTCAGATGTTACGTACGAGCGCCAGCCTCCTGGGACGACATTCCTCGGCATTCTCGAGGGTCCTGAGAGCGGAGGAGACACGATATTCGCCGATACAGAGGAGGCCTACAGCCGTCTTTCGGAGGGCTTCCGTGAGAGACTCGACGGTCTCCGGGTCCTGCACTCGGGAGTTGCTCAGGCGGATGCGGCTCGCAAGTCCGGCGGTATCGTCCGTCGCGAGCCTGTTGAGAATTTCCATCCTCTGGTGAGGGAGCATCCGGTGACGAGACGCAAGGCCCTATACATTAATCAGCAGTTCTCGCGGTATATTGAGGGATTCAAGCGCGAAGAATCGGACGCGATTCTAGAGTTCCTGTACGGTATTTTGAGCCGGAGTGCAGATCTGCAGGTCAGAGCGTCATGGGAACCTGGTACAGTTGTAGTATGGGATAACCGACGAACCGTGCATTCCGCTTTGGTTGACTTCACTGACAGCGGTTCAGCCCGACATGCCTTCAGACTCACACCACAGGCTGAGAAGCCGTTTGTGGACGCGCCGTTGAAGGGTCAGGAGAAGGCGGAGAAGTAATACCATATTTCGGCTGCTAGTGATCGGAAATTTGAAGTAGATAATAAGCGGGTAACGGAAAGTTGGACGACGTATCGGGTTAGATATAACTGATGTGGAATGATAAGCCATGATATGATTTAATACGATCCGCTAGTATTGAACAAAGTTGCATATGTTTTGTCTGTCATCTACATTGAACAAAGCTTAAATACCCTTATTTACCAAATCCTATGTTTTATTTCGCCTCCTTCGACGCACTAAAAGCCGCAAACTCATCCTTGTATTCATTTCTCCATCTGCTAAGCGGCTGGCGGTTGTTGATCAAATCACCCATAGTCCACTCCATGCGAATTTTATCTGTCGCAGTCAAGGTCTCATTATCAGGGCAGAGAACATAGAAATCGCCATTCTCAACTCCCTTGTCCAAATAGGAGGCCACCTGATCCGGAGTCCACGCCCCCGCGGGCTTCTTACTAGCGAGAGCTTCGTCGGTGTAAACGCCAGGGACTCCATTGGGGACGATACCAGTGAAAGTCCAGCCAGGCACTAGAAGATGGACTTTGACGTTCTCTCCCTTCAGATCGTACGACAATTGCTCGGCAAGATACCTGATAGCGGCCTTCGATGCGTTGTATGCTGGGTTGCCGGGAGGATTGGTGATTCCCTGCTTCGATCCGGTAATGATGACGCGGGTGGTTACTCCGGAATTCGCCTGGGACCGAAGGGTAGGAAGGAAGGCGCTTATTCCATTCACTATCCCGAACAGATTCACATCAAACAGCTGTCGCATTCCCTCGGGGTTGCCCCACCACCCTCCCTGCTCCTCAGCCAAGCGATAGTTGCCGCTGATGCCAGCATTGAGAACGACAACATCGACGGACGAGAAGCGCGCGACGGCAGCCTCTTTAAGCTTCACCATCTCAGACTCCTTCGTGACGTCGGCGTCCTGGGTGAGAATCTGGACGCTGGGGAACTTCGACTGGATGTATTCGGATGTGGACTTGAGAAGGCCGGTCGCGCTATCGGAGAGGACCAGGTTGTAGCCCTTGGACGCATAGAGCTTGGCGATTGCGGCGCCGATACCGCTGGCGCTCCCGGTGATCGCAATTGTGGGAGCCATTTCTTGTGGGAGAGCGTAATGGTGAGCGGAGAGTAAATCAGGACGTGTTAAGATACCAAGGATATGTTCTTTGGACTTTATGTTTCGATGCGACCGCAAAGATGGGAAAATTTTGGTACAGAATTTCTAGATCGCGACGAAGTGGCTGATTAATAGTCTGACAGGCGCAGACCAATCAGTGTACGAAACATGTTTACAGTACTTTCAAAGCTCAGGGCCATCAGCCGGAGGCCTGTCTGGGAACCTGCTGTAATATCGACACCTTCTTAATCGGAAGCTAGGTTCCTTTGGAATAATTGTGTTCAACTTACGAATACGAAAAGGTGGATTGCTACCGGATGACCTTGGTAGTGTGTATCAGCAATGACGCGCGCATCAATAATGTTTGTCACGTCGCAGGGCAGTGCGGTACTCTATCTTCTCAATCTGGGCGCGCAGTCTTCCCCCGGCAGTTCATGTATTCGGAGCTCGGAATTAATAACTGTAAGTAGCCTGCGAAATTTATATGTCTACTTGACCACGTGTATAATCTTCAAAAATTAAATCGAATTATCTGTGATTCATATAAAACAAACTATAATTAAACCAAAAACTTGTAATCACCACTATCCCACAGCCATGTAAAGAAGGCAATAACCTAACCCACATACGCAAATAATGTCAAACCACTCCCGCACACACTGGGAAGCAACAAAAAAGTACATCAGCGCCAAAAAAGACATACACATGCCCTGTAAAAATATGGCACAAGTCCAAACGAAGTCGAAGCTTAGGCTGCAAGATGTGAATCTTGCGGATACAGCGGAACTATAAAGTTTCACGATTCAATGAGCCAATCAGCTGTGACAATATATCTCTTGCCATAATAATCCCTTACAATAATTCTTCGTTCCACAGATCAGCGCCACGCATACAGGCGTGAGACTAATTCTAGGACCACGCAAGATCAGAAGGCCACCAGCATGTATATGGTCATGACTGCAATCTTCGTCCCTGGCGTGGCCCGCAGCACACTGTGCACTGCAGACCTTGAAGTCTGTCAGAATCATCCTGAATTGGCCCCAGCGGTCAGCGATACATCCACAAACCATCGAGTATAGGCCATTTCTTAATTAGAAACAATAATGCCTCGCACCGTCGGGTGTGGCAATAAGTCCAAGTATAAGGGCATGCACATTGGCTAAGGTTCGGAGCAAGCTGGATGTCGCTCTAGATGCTGCGAAGCACACAACGCAGTAAACATTCAATCTCTCCATAAATATTGCAGATGATACATATTAAATACACTCACAATGACACAAAAACGTATCGTACATCGTATCCCCAAATATACCAATTCTAGATATGCAACCATCAACAACAGCCGAAAACCCAATGTACCTGATGAACTATAAAAACAAATAACGATGCAATTACAACTTGAAACTTAAATTCTTTAGAAGACAGTTGTAAGCTTGAAATCCTTTCCAGCCCCCCTGGCAAGAATAAAAAGACACATCGAACATATATAACACACACCACAGAATGCAACCAATCCTATATAACTTCCATTCTGAATTTTGAGAATCTGACCAGCAATTGGCACACCAGTGAGCGTCCCGATACTAGCGAAAGAGAAGGTAGTGCCGTATCTCTTGCCGTAGTCCTTGATATCGCAGATCTGAGATAGACACACTGGTGTGAGACTGATACCAGATCCGCTCGAGAAACCAAATAGTGCCATGTATACTATCATGGTCGCGACATTAGTTCCTGGTGAAGTCGCAGCTACCATCCAAATTGAGAGGGTGAAGATTGCGCACATCGTGACCGTCAGGATCATCATGTTGAAGCGACCGAAGCGATCAGCAACGTAACCAGGAAGCCACCGGCCAAAAATTGAGGCGCCGTTCAAAATAGCAATAAGCTGATAGGAGAAGGTGGAATTCACGCCTTTGGAAAGAGCAAAAGAAGTGAAATACGTCTGCGGGATCTGAAGTGCCCACTCAATCATGAAAATCGCAAAAGCTGTGCAAGCGAATCTACGGTCTTTGAATGAGCTGAGATCAATCGTAGCACGTCCAGATGAGTTCAGAGGAAGTCGAGTGCGAAGAAGGAATACCGCAAATACAGACATAACCAGGCACAAAAATCCAATGATTCTGATTGCCCAAGCAAAACCAACTTGAGGAATGAGCGCGCGAATAGTGATTGGAAAAATGACACCGCCAAATCCTCCACCAGTCGCAGCCACACCAACTGCGAGACCGCGTCTAGCAAGGAACCAATGATTGATAACTGCAATACTTGGAGTAAATATCAACGAACATGAAACGCCCCCGAGAATCGAAAAGCTGAGGAAATACTGATAATACTCTGTGCATATACTGAATAGCATAACGGACGCGACGAATCCAACCGAACCTGGGATCACGAGTGGCTTGAGTCCATATTTATCGAAAACGGGGCCTATCGATATTAGTACCCGTCGCACGTCGTATAAAGGAGTAAGAAGCTTGCCTATCTGCACGCCGCAAAAGAAGAAGAGGAACGAAAAGGTTGCAAAAATCCAAGATATATCACCCTCCGAGTACTGGGAGAGCTCGTGGGTGCTTAACCACGCTTGAAAAGTGCCGACCGAGTTCCATATACCAAATGCACCAAACATTGCTGTCCACGATCCAAAGACAACAGACCACGCCTTCAAGCCACCGTCAGGATAAGAATACTTATCTTCAGGCTGGCAATCCTTCTCTAGATCAACCTGCTCTATTTTCTCGCGTAGCGTTTCCTCAGAATACGCAGATTTGGAGGCCTGGCTTGTGATGCCGCTCGCGACGGAAACTGCTTCTGCTTCGGATAATTCGGTCATGATTATAATAGTTGAATGAGACGAATCGACGGAAAGGATCTATCACATGTGCAGTGAGATCTGCCAACTCAATGATTTACTACATCGACAACGTGTGAGCGCAATTATATATTCTTAAGTGAAAAAGAAGATAGCGTTAAGTCGATGCGCAGGGATCCACCGGGCCCGCGACGGCGAGTTGGCAGTTCGACGTCGGTAGCGCGGCAATCGATGAAAATCATTGATCGGATATCGGAATGCGTACTTTAATGGCAGCTTTCGAGGGAGTTACCATATAATGTACTCTCCCCGGAGGCTATTCGAGGTGTGACGTGCAAGCGCGGTCCAGGAAACTCATGACAAAAAGTATGGAGCGGACCACAGGGCCGTTAAGGTTTCAAATTCATAAATGCAATTTGCACTATTCTGCACACGTGAAGAAACCTTACACCATTCCAGGAAACGCATAGCTTATTCAAATTTGAAATACAAATGATGATGCAATACACGGATATCTCGCGGGACCCTGGCGCAGCAGAGCGCCAGCGACTTTCCCTAGGGTGACCCACACTCAAATTACCCCTAGCCCGGCGCCGTCGCGCCTTATGCCTATTGCAGTGAGGCCCCGCCGCCGCCGTCGCCGCGCCTGCGCTCTGCCAAAGGCGGTTTTGCGTAAGCCCTTGCCCCGAAATCCCATCTCTTCCCGGGATCGGACACAAGGACCTGCTTAAGTCGACACTCTCAATATACTAAACACGAACACTCACCACCATATTGCCCAACGACCAGACTGTTTTCATGACATATCAAGATCGGCTAATTCGACTGCTTCCTTACAAAGGGAACAAGAAATTTCTGTAAAGGGGGCGGGACGATGAAGTCTTATGCACAGCCTTCTCGACGAGGAGTAATTTCCAATGTGTCAGACGGCTGTGTGTGTGTGTGGTTTTGACATTTTTGGGTTGTGGGGCTGCAACTTATATTATCTGTACAGATGCTGGAAAGTCAATGAAAAGAAACTCGTCTGGAATGTTCTATCTATACTATCGGGTGTCATCGCTCCGTACAATGCTGTCTGAAGCATGTGGTCTGTACGTATGGCCGTGCCACCTTAGTAAAGATGATCATGATCAAGCCAAACTACATGGAAAACAAACAAAGAATAGGACAATGACAAGCCTATAATTTAGCAATGTTGAGTTACGGCTGGTATAAAAATTCTTATGGAATGAAGGAAAAGAAAAGAACACCACAATAACATAGTTAAACCGCAGGAACTTTCAGTTGTAAAACGCTACCTGGTGCTTTTTCCATTGTCACACGATACAGCTGGCTACATACAGTTGCGAGCACTTGCTAATGAGTCCACGGTAGAAGTTGGTAAAGCGAAGAAGAGCATTCTCTTGACAGAACGTGGGACGGGCAGCGAAGCCCTGTGTGGGTCGAGGCTGATGCCATTTGGTTCCGATATTATCCCAAAAAGTCCACTTGTTCGCACTAAATTCACACTTCTCCATCTTGCGTCCAATATTTATTACCTTCGCCCAAGTCTCACACATATTCTGTGATTTTTTTTTCTCTCCGAAAACACCAAGATGTCATCAAGGTATGTTACAAACACGTCCAAAATATCGCGAAAAAAAGTCATTCATCATGCCTTGCGATGTGGCCCACTATTGTTCTGTACATCCTCCGCAACAACCCTCTAAATTCCCGTCCAAGTGTTTTCAAGCCGTTCACTGACATTACCATCCGCTTGGGGAGGCATCCCAAGCGGGATTTGCCGGGCTACGACTGTTAAAGAAGGAAGAAGACCCTCAAAGGAAGAGGGGAAAAGGCAGAAATGCAGAATAGGTTCTTCCTTGTTTGCGTCCTTTATGTAGCGTTCGTGGTTTAGCAGTAAAATTCGTCGTTGCCGTCGACGCGCCCCCGGTTTGACTCCGGGCGGACGCACTGCAATCTTAGGTGTTTGGTTATTTGTTTTCCATTATTCTATGACCATGCAAACACGTACCAGTTGCTAACTCTTACCCAGAACTATTCAATAGCAAAGTCGCGGAGTGGACCCGCGGTCTCAATCATAATGTTGGCGACGCTGAATTGTCATCAGTATCATGTGAGCTGCGGGCATTACAGCTGCTTGTAGCTTTTGCCGCTCTGCATGACGGTGTTAACTTTTACCGCCAATGCCGACAAATTTCTAGAAGCAACATGCCAAGGAGAACTAATTTCCTTAATATTTATATGGCTCCAGGTTCCTCCCGATACGGTGCACAATCTTAAACTAGTTTAAGAACCAGTATTAATCCATATACGTAGCTCGGTGACAAGAGATATACCTATCTCACAATCCTTAACCACCCTAACCTCAAGTGAACTGACAAGTACAAAAAAATATTTCCATGCTACATTTTCAGTATTATGTGCCGCTCTAATTGCACCATTTTCACTTTCTGTGCCTCTAATATCTGGCGTATCCTTCACTGGGTTTAATTGCGACGGCCTCCATCCAAGCAGGCACATTGACTCCAAGAAATCTGGGCTCTAATCTTTCGCGAGGCTTTCCATCAGAGCCCCCGGTCTTACTCAGCCAGTCCACACAAAAAAAAAAATAAAAAAAAAAACCGGCGCAGCTCGGCCATCGTCTATTTTAGTTCGGCCCAAGTATGTTTTTTTTGAATGGGTTTGAGATCCGGAGAATTCAGTAGCTATGCTATGACTTCAATCAATATCTTTCACCAGGAACCATATCCCTCATCAAAACCAGACGTAAGCCATAAGGTTCTCAAGTAGAGCATTACGACCAATTCAGGACAGTAGTAGCAATATAGAACTTGGCATGCCTTTTTCTCCATCATTTGTACCACCAAATTTGTCCTGTTTCCGGCTTCAAATGTTGCTCAGATCGTCAGCAAATAGTTTGGGCTTGAGACATTCGCTAGAGTAAAAGCTCAAGCCTGGACAATATTTTCGTAGATCGCGTCAGCTGACTCGACATAGGAATTATCGCTCCAGTAATCCTCAATAATTGTTCAACTTCGATCTGTTTGGCAAATTTGAGGTGGTGATTTTAATGTTTACCTCAGCGCCGTAATAGTCTTGTGAATATATAATCACTTCCGCGAAGTTGATTCATTTATTTGGGAGAATCCTTTTCTTTTATCCTTGTCCATTGACACTCATGCAGGACTATCAAAACTATTATGACAAATAACACCGCGACCACTAAACCAGAGATTGACGAATCTAACAAGAAATATAATTGAGAATATTTATGAGGGGAGAGTGTGAACGATGAATAGCGGGGAGACGCATCAAATTCCATGACAGCTATCTTTTCCAACACTCTGCTTGGCATGAACGTTACCCTACAGCGCGAGTTCAAACGATTCATGTTTCCTAGTTAATTTGAACAGCATCATGAAGGACATCTGCAGGTTAGGGGAAATATGCGGCTTAGCGGCTCATCTCAGCATCTCAGAACTCAAATTGCAAGGGTCGTCCCTTTTGCTCCATTCGCACTCCTGGTTTGGGGATTTTGCTTGCGATTTGGCCTCTGCACGGCTTCACTTCTCAGCCGCTACTTCTGTATTCACACATGATTTCGGTGCTTCTTCGCTCATTATCTGACTTGTTTACCTATTTCTCGCTTTCCCCTATTCATTGCTAATAATATACCTGTCCCACTCGCTTTCCTTTCGTGCAGGCAGTTCCTCGCGTTTGGTTAGCTGTTCCTGTTGGTTCTAATTCTGTGTTATGTGTAACAAGTCTCGGCTGTCAATAGGCCCTGTTTCCCCTGTAATAACATGTTCAGAAATGTGATCACAGTTTTCAAGCATTTCAGTCTCCCAGTTAGTTTCTTACATGGTCAGAACACATATGCCAGAGCGGTTACGATCTACGTTGACGACCGGATTAGTAATCTAAAAGGATATAAAATAGAAATTTCTCAGTTCCAGTTGTCAATTTTCGGGATATATTGACGCACTGGGGAAGTAATAGTCGTACTCAACTCATTTGCTTTCCGTAGAGTTGTTGCATCAGGTGGTGAACTATTAATAAAGACTTGATTAAAAATATCAAACTCTGCTGGTGGTGTTGGTGTTTCTGGCTCGGGAGTAGTATTCTGATCTATTTTAAGAAGCGCTCTCTTTGGATTGAATGGAAAAAGACCGGCTCCACGCCATGCAGATTCAATGGTTTGTCGAGTACAAGATTCTGACCGGGCCAGCCTTATGATATATGCTTCCATCCATTCAATCTTCTGTATTTGTATAAGTTGAGCTTGATTGAGGTGTAGAAGTGCGGCTGTCAATCGCCTTTTTAACGGACCAAATATTGCAACATCAAGTAGTTGAAGTAGATGTGATGTATGAGGAGGAAGGATCGTAAGTGTAATCCGGTTTTGAATGCAACGAGATATAAAGTTCCACTTATATGACTATCATGACCGTCACAAATAAGAAGGCGTTGTTGTCCATTGGCTTTTTCTCGAGTTGCTGGCTCAAAAACACGCTTCAACCACTCTAAACCATGAAGGTTGCTTGTCCACCCCTTTGTATTTGCTGAAAAGAACCACTTGTTGATGACTTCTTGCGGTATCCAACTGTGTAAGACGTTCTGACCATTAAATAAATATCCCAAATGGTGCAAGTATGGTTTGATCTGCACAAATACACTCAATCATTGAGACCCACTCTTGACGACCAGGATGTGCTTGATGCTTTGTACGGAGTGTTGAATCAAGTATTATTCGAGTTGACTCCATTGTTCCTATTGAAAATCCAGACTCATCCATGTTGTATATGTTCTCCTGCTTGATTCCTTGTGATATAACAATCTTATGATACGCGTCAAACCACGCGTCAAGTACTTGTTTTGTTGCCCCGTCCATTCGTACGGTCTCAATTCGACGTCATAGCAACTTTGAGATGTGGATATCGTGGGACCCAGTCTTGACCAAGTGGGAGGTGTAATTGAGGTTCGAGATTGTTGAATGACGCGTCGTCCAAGTCGCTAGACTGATCTGTGCGAACTTCTTCTGCTATTTCTCTCAACAACTGATGTCCAGGAGAGTATCCACTAATAGTCAATCGTTTGATCCACTTAAGAAGAACGCTTCCTTGTGCTGGCGATAATATCTGCTGGGTTTGACGTGCTTGGGCGCGTGTGACACTTCCATGGACGCGACGCGTCAAAGTAGTCTTAGTAAGGTTTAAGACTTTTGCAGCATGATAACAGGACTTGTATTTGCCAGACTGGACTCCAGATAGTGCTTCATCAATACGAATATTAAGTTCAGCTGTAGTTTGGCTCTTTAGACGTACCATTGTTGAATAATTCAAGTTATAGTTAGGTGGTCTGTACAAATTAGGTGCGTTACGCCATTAGGTGCGTTACGCCACGACTTACGTTACAGCAAAAACCCCAATTCCGACACCGGTGACATGGCCATGAAATAGCGATTAAGTATACCAGGTGCGCCAAGGGCAATCGAGTGTGTGCCCAGTCACCGGCAGCCTTAGGTGGAGCCTCACTCGCCTTATATTTGTTATGTCCTAGGGAAGAGCCAAGAAAATCAACAGAGCTAAGAAGCACAAGCTATATTTGCATTCTAATCTTGTGCCTGCATCATAGATATCGATTATCGGATGTATCGTGCTACGTAGTGTCTTCTTTTACTTATCGTTTCGTCGGCGCTATTAATCGCGTACAGAATTCTCCTGATGGCGAGCGATGGTATCATTTTAAACTCGCCTTTGGTTGGCCTGTTTACCCGGCTGTACTCCTGCCGGCTAGCCGTACAACACAAGACGATGGCGTCTTCCAAAAGACCTCTCAAAATCGAAAAGTCTGTGCTTTCTCGTGTTTCGTGCCCGGTCAGTTGGTGGGGGAGGGAGAGAGGACGTATGTTCTGCCCTACCCACCTCCAGAATAATTATCTCACTGGAATGTCTCTGTGTCCGCAGGTTTTCCGTTCCAGTTGCCAATGGGCACCGATGCGAGAAGTACTCTAGTCTAGGGCTGCTCCGAATATTCGCATTTGCGAATATTATTCGGCGAATAATTATTCGCACCATTTTGCGTTGCGAATAACGAATAACGAATATTATTCGCAGGATGTCCGCGCAACGAATAAAATTGCGAATATTATTCGCCGAATATTCGTTATTCGCATATTTATTCGCAACCCCTGAACCCTGAAACCCTGAAACTCACAAGCAGTGCTCATAGGGTTCCAACACAAGAAGAAGCAAAGGCATTAAGGCACAAAATGACAAGCAAATGAAAGGCGGGGACATAAACCGCAAAACGAAAGACACAAACCACAAAACGCAAGACTGACGCACTGTTCAGGCCTGCTCCTGACACCTATATACACCCTGCAGCAGCATCAACATCCGCATCATCTCTCCCTGCAGTGAGTGTCTTCTCACTCCCAGCAGGTCTCTCCCTGCGTTAAAGAGCCTCTCTACTGAAACTTCAGAGGCAGGGATTGCCCAGAGCAAGAAAAGTGCGCAGCTCACTATCAATTTACTCCTTACATCACATTGAGCTGGAAGGCTGTAAGGGC